>CABFWB010004835.1:0-45886 GCA_902151455.1 Timema bartmani | reverse complement strand
GATCATTGAATCCCAAAGGAAGGTAATACTTCTGATTATAATATTGCCGTATGAACATATACATATCTGGGCAACAGCGGACCTGACTTTAGTGACACTTTCAACCACCAAGCGCTGTAATAGATCAGCGAGTATGAGAAGAGAACTGTAGTCTCTGTTATTGTTTTATTGTAACTCATTTGATGATGTTTCTGTTTTTAACGTCCTTGAGGAGAAATTAAACTGAAAAGTGAACGTTAAGACTTGGGATATTTCTGTATTCATTTCAAGCTTTAGCTGGAATTTCTTTTCACCCCGAGCGGGCGAACTAGTTCGACTAGCTTAGTTGTAAGAATCGTTCATTTCGAACTATTAGTTCGTGAATTATTATTACTATTAGCACCGCGTCTTACTACCCGTTCGGGTTATACGCACTTAGGCTAATGTATAATGGTCCTGGTGATTGTGAGATGAAATGGAGGACCTACAGTTTAACGTGGGATCCGAACCACGGTGAAGGCCTGGAATTCCTCACATTCAGAAGTTGTAATTAATACACGTCTTGTCAGAGGTGAAGGAAGATGTTTGGCAATCAGATAAATCTGTGCCGGGACCGAGTATTGAACCCCGGACTCTCAGCACAGAAGTCCGACACTTTACCCCTAGACCACCAGGTCACCTTATGGCTCGCAAACTACACATCTCTAGAAGTGGGGCGCATCTGAAAAAAAAAAGTTACTAAGAGCATTTATGTTCTTACGTCAAATCATATTTTCGGTAACTAATCGGTAATCACGTTACAGATAATATCTTTGCCGATAAAATAATAGTTACATTTTGTCAGTATTGAAATATATACACTAGTATATAAATATTAAAACTCCGGTGGCTTGAAATTCTGGATAATCATAACAAGCTTTTCGGAAAATGGAGAGAAAATTAACTCAATATATTGTATTGGTTAACAAGTTCAAAGTTAAAAGAGAATTATAAGAAACAGTGATATACGTTAGTAAATGTTTAATATTTACATGTTGTAGTCAACACAATGTGATTTCCTGTAACTAACAATAATTACAGAACATATCACGTCAGTTAAATAAATGAACATTTGACTGAACTCATTCAACTGTAATTTAAAATTCGTGAAAATACTTTTTCCTTGTATTCTACTGCTTGATCCGAACAAACAAGCTTTAAAATGTTATTGTTGTATTTGGTTCGTAATTTCTTTTACTAGCGCACAACTAACAAAGTTGTATGCGGTGTGGTGTTGCCTAATTTCTATATTTTTCCAGAGCCCAACAACACTCAACAATGTGTCCCTGAAGAAATTAAGCGATATTTTATTACTGTTAAGGCCTGGATCTTCGACAACTCGCTAGACTAACAATATAAAGTGGACAGCATGTTCTTTATCTTTTGTTGTTTCCTGTGTGCGTACAGCCACGAGCAAAAGTTAATTCCTCTTCAAGTTTTATTAGAACGTATCCCATCAATCGTAGTGTTATTATTTCATACCTTAAGGTCAAATTACTAATATGTTTTGAGTGCATAACGTCTTGTCAGGTAATTTAACTCAGATGGGGGACACAGGGGTTATCTGGTATAGATAGCAAGTAACAATGTCACGGCAACACGGACCTGGTAAGGAAGTGTCATTAGTTAGGATTATTTGACCCTCTGTCTTGGCCTGGCATATTATTTTCTGCTAGTCGGGGTTGTCTCTACAATCGGTACAGTCAAAACACGACATTTCAGCAAATATATATTACATATCTATATTTTCAATGATCATTTCGGACACACATTAATACAATAAACGAATATATTTAGGTTAAAAATCAAAACTAATAAGATATCGCATTGTATACTACAAAATTAGGTAAAAATTGAATTATCGGGGTATAAAAATAACGATATTTATATATAATTAAATATGATGTAATTTTACCACTTTTAAACTGTTTATACGTTACAAATTATTTATCTTTAACATATTATAAATATTCCATCTTGTACCCCTCATATGAATGTCTAGTTGTACTAAATTTTAGCACCGTACATTAATTACTTTACCATTACATTGGTTGATACACAAAAAGCATAAAATAGCAAGTTTATCCCTTTATAACTAGTGAACTATCAATCAATATTTGAAATCATCGAATCACTATTAAAATAGTGCAGTTAAGTTTTTACTGTAGAATTACCCTAGCCACATTAATAATTACTTTTGATGAATTGAATTAACATTAAAATTATTTAACTCCTCAAACTTTAAGGACGATCTAGTTTATTATACTTATTTTAATTAGACAACACGCACCTTAATTACTGGACACACACACAAAAAAAAACCTCCAAAAAATTATCAATTAGTAAAGAGGGAAAATCCCAATATAACAATGAGAATCGAACCTCGATCCATCATATCAATAAGATCCTAGCAATCCTATTCACTGGTTTTCGTAATGATGTCTGACTGAAAGTTATTTTTTCCTACCAAAATAAAGATATTGTTCAGGCGCTAGTGTCAAGGATCGGTGGATTTTAATTTAAGATGGATGATTATCCAACTATTTAAAATATACGAATCCACTAGAGATATTCCAAGTCTGACATTTCTTCCAAGGACGTTAAGGGGGCGAGACATTTCCACGCAGACATCCCCGCCAAAATATTTTTAATTTTTTTTTTATTTATTTAGCACCGCGTCTTACTACCCGTTCGGGTTATACGCTTAAGTACTAATTACGCTAATGGATTATATTAGGAATTGGGAAGGTTGAATAGAGGAAGTGAACCCGCATTTGCGTGGAGGGAGAGTGTAAAACCATTTAGGAAAAACACCCCCAGTTCACCCGACCGAGATTCGAACCTCGATCTCCCCGTTCTCGGCAGTCGGGCTCAATACGACTAGCGCGTTAGCCAACTACGCCACCGAGGCGGGTCCCGCCAAAATAAAGTCGAAATATTCCACCTTGACTCTTTTTCCTTGACAATCCTCTTGATTTGAAGTTTATTAATAGAAAAATAAATGGTACGGTGAACCTCACAGCCTTTTTCTTCTCTTATCTTAAAATAGACATTCACTAAAAACTCGTAAGATTTGTGAAACGAAATAATATACATTGTTGTAGAAACATTACACCAAAGATCATAAATTAAATATTATACACTGTTACAAAAAAAAAATTGAGAAAAGAGAAATAAATTAGTCCACCAAAGATCATAAGAATCAAATTCATTTTCAAAGACCTGAATTAAAAAGCATATATATTTGCGTATAGCTCAGAAACTATTGGTTTTATTAAAATATATTTCAAATAAAATATTTTATCTTTAATAGTACTACAACTTTACACTGATAAGTGATTTCGTATCTAAAATAGTTGCGGATAAATGATCAAAATTGTAAAATTTCCCCCATGTAAAATACCTTCAAAAATCGTCATGAGAAAAAAAAAATGTCCATCTTGTTTATAATGATAAAGTGTCTAGATGTAACATTCAATCAAAATCGTTTGAGCGAATTTTGAGAAAATCGATTCTTCCTCTTTTTGCCCGTCAGTAAACTACCCTTAATTTTAGGGTTAGATGTCTAGTTCTAAAAACCCTTCGCGGGGATCTTACGAGAACCCCACACACCAAGTTTTAGCCCAATCTGTAACATAGTTTCGGCTCTAACCCGAGGTATATAAACGGCATTACGAAATTCACTTTTTCAGTTTTAGGGAGTCATGAAACGTCGACATTTTATCAAAAATCTTGAGTTTGATTTAAAAAAAAATATATATCACCCGTTCTCTCCGAGGTATCGAGAGAAGGTAAAAACGTGTGTAAATGTGGTGACATCAACTCATTTTCAACAACTCTTTAATCATATTCGCAGAGATATGAGACTGAACTAGCGCACAATCTTGGGCTAAGACATAACAAAGGGTGGTAGTAGGTGAAGGGCGAAAGGGAGTACACGCTTAGCCACAATAGAGAAGTACAGCAGTTCCATAAAACGACACAGACCATTGTTAACCCTTTTACTGCGTTTATCGGGTATATCCAATCTCAGCAATATAGCCATTGACTGCAGAAATAGACTTCACCCCACGACATGTAAACTTTACCTACCCTTGCTGCAACAGTCGGAAATAACCACAAGAGTGTTAGAACACTGAATTTTTCATACTAGCATGCCCGTGCGCCTCTGACATCTGGTTTTTAATTTCGAGAACAGTCAGCTACCGGCTGCTAAATCATTAACAGTAGTAGCACTTGTTTACTTCCGCTTTTAATTACTTGTAGCACACATGCAATATTTATGTGGTGGAAAACATTGTTGAGGGATTAATGGATTGCTATTTTATTTTTGTTCTTGACCTATTTCCTATTTTGAAATTATGCCTAAGACAAATGTATGATTTTATAGACCGAGAAAAGCACCAATGTAGCACAAAATTGTTCAAGTTGTGTTGATGTAACCTAATTAAAAAACAACATTATATTACATTACATTATATTTGGTCCATAGTAGGCCTGTAAAATCCTTATTTATCAATTAGTTTGACACTATTGTGGATTGCAAGTAAAATAAAGAATGGTTCTGATAGCAGAATAACATTGCATTTGGATAAAATGTGGCATAAATAGTATGTGACGTATAAATTTTAGCGCTATAAACGACAACGTGGTGCTAAATTTCATATTTAAAATGCATTACTAGTTGAATATCACATTATTTATTCATAATCATGATCATCATGCAAATTTTCAGATTTTGAATTTTTGACCTATAATTAGCATTTCTGAAGATAAGTAAAAATTAAATACGCAGCCAAAGGGTTAAGCTGTGTGGTCTGACAATGATTGATACTTTCTCGCTGACCGAGGGCGGTGGTTGAGTATCTCCCCCTCCCACTTTATCTCCTAGAGCGTAGCTGATGCCATTCTGAGTATCTCCCTCGACCTTATCTCCTCCAGCTTAGCTGATGCCATTTTGTCGGCGCAATACCCACCATCTCGTCGCCACACAGCACCAACAAGTCTCTTAAGCTCACCTGCTTTTTATCTTGAAACTGTAATCCTCGTAAAAAAAACAACTCTTGCCGCTAATCTACCACAAGAGAAGTGCGTACAGTCGGTTGCGCCAGCAAGTTGACACCGGGAGTTCTACTAGAGACGGGAGATGGAACTAGGGATGTCGTATCGAAAGAAAAGTATCGATACTTTACTCATTTTTTAAAGTATTGGAAGAAAAATATAGATAACAGCAGGTATCGGTATCGAAATTTTAGTCTGGAAAAATATTTTTTTTATCACGTAATAATTTCAACTTTAACATAGTAATAATAATAAATATTTGTATTTTCACATTTATTTAAACACTGAAAATCATAATGATTTAGCCTAATTTTTTAGTATATTTAGGTCTATCGCGTCTATATTATGTATGCTAGATAGTATTGTATAAAAGGTTTTACCATACCATCTTTTAAAATGTCTATGAAAATGTAACTGGTGGAAAGCTATAGCTAAATATGATTAGCAATACATTTTTTCAATCTATTTTGTACCCTTCTTTAACCATAGTAAACATGTAATCCAAGCATGAGTGAAGATAAAATAAAAAAAAAGTTGTTTCTTTCGATACTGGAGTGTGAGTACTAATATCAGTAAAATTATCGGAAAATAAAAATAAATCACCGAGCAAAAATACTAGTATCGAAAGAAAGTATCGATACTTTGTTCACACCCCTAGATGAAACATCAATTTTTATACCTTGAAAAAATGTCAGCTACTTAAACGTAACCAACGCAATCAAAACAGCCCAAGTTTAATTTCTCCAGAGGACGTTGACAACCAGACTCACGACTACAGCGCTTGGTGGTTGAATGTGTCACTCAGGCCCGCCGGGAGGGGGGGGACTGTTGGCCTGGGCCCGAGATACGGATTCACGAGATTTTTTTAAAAAACAAATTTAGAAAATGAAAATAATATAAAATATGAATTACAATCAATAAAATGCCACCCGATTCGGTGGCCGCGTGGTCTAACGCGCTATTCTCGTGTTGGGCTGGACTGCCGAAGACGAGGTTCTATCCCGGTCGGTTGCAATGTGGGTGGTTTTTCCTAAATGGTTTTCCACTCTTCTTCCACGCAAATTCGCGTGCACTTCCTCTCATTTAAAACCTTCCTAATCCCTATACCGTTAGGCTTAGCGTAATTAGTACATAGTCATAACCCGAACAGGTAGTAAGACGCGGGTCTAAAAAATAAATAAAAAAGCCTTTCCATTCTAAAGAACTGCATGCCCCCAAAGCCCACCAGATGGGTTTTCCTCTGGATGAATTTTCTGGCATTTATCACAAATATATCAGTGGGTCGGTCCAGTCTTGACCTTAGAGAGTCTGGCAGTGAATCAAGTTCGATTCAAATACTCCATCACGCGCGGAACATTTCAGTGTTCACTTAAAGATACGTATTCATTTTTAGTACATTGCTTTTCTCTTGTAAGTGACGACAAAGTGAAAAAAAAAATTACAGTACAAACCAAAGTCAAGATTATTGGTGTAGTAACAGGAGGAAGGGGGGCATCTCCCCTTCTGGAATGAACTTGCCCCCCTTTAGATTCATCTCACTACTTTCTGATATTCTCAAAGATGAAGCTGAAAGATGGTCTTGTATCACACTCAAATAACTTCTAGGGGCATCCAATTTTCCAAAAAATGGTTAGTAGAAGAACGACCACTTTGTGAATATATTCTAGAGGCATTCAAATTTCATAAGGCTTAGAGGGCAGGACTACTCCAAATAGCTTATAGACGAGTCTAATTAAAAAAACAAAAAACAGACGAAGGCCACTCTTGTATACTGGTTAGTGCTAATACGTCAATATCAGAAACTATCCCCTTTCCCCTGCGATTCAAACATTTTAAAATTTCACCTAAACATTATTATCTCTTTAATTGATTGGAATCTTCAGTTTGCACTCATTAATGGGATTAAATTAATTCTACATTGACTCAAGTATTTGGAAACATTATTATCACCCAACACACTATTTGATGGCTTCATTTATCCACGGCAGGAGTGTTGGTTTCTTAACAGCAGGTACTTTATTGCAAACATTGACTGAAATTCACTAATGTTAACCTATTCGTAAAATAATTATGTGTATAAGTAGGCGCCCCCTCACCCAACCCAGCTTCTTCACCTACTTAGTAGGTCTCAATCCACCACTGCGGACAATTTACCAGCCAATTTTCATATCTATGTGTAACCAGACTGTGTTCGAACAAAGTACAGAGACAGTAGTATACAGTTTGTGAACACGATTGTACACAGACGCAAATAACTAGTGAAATGATGCCGTAATAAAAGCTATTGTAAATAACACCTCGCCAACGACCTCATAAAAGCAACACTTGCTTGTTTACCACTCTTTGCGCATGCGTCCAATCGTCGGGAAATCGGTCGCAACAATAATATCTATTCAGTCGCATTTCGAATTTCGAACGAATTATGAGTCAACCTTGTGTGTGTTCTAATTTACAGTCTGTCAAAAGGTGACGATTCAAAACAATAAGGTCTATTATCGATTACACTGCCCTTGCCTGTGGCAAGCAATACTGAGCTTTGCAGAGACGAACGTGAAGGCTTGTACAAAATTATCAATAATGAAACATTTTGAATTTGAATACGTGTCATTCGAATTAATTTTAAACTAATGGTTTATTCCATTGTGGCAATTATTATTTTTTGATGGTGTTCACCTTTTTACATAGGTTAATTTATTATTAGTAGTAGTATTACTATCATCAGTATTATTGTTTGAAATATTTAAATCATATTATGCACGCTAAGGTTTCCATTTGTACAGTTTTTTTATCTGCTATAATATATTTATGTAAGGGGAAAAGGAAGACAATGGAAGGCTACTGTTTTATTTTCACCGCATGAATAAAATATTTTATTTTCATTATTTATGTTTTGTGTTGAAATGAAACGCTGCCTTTCTATTGTATTTTTGTGCTACACCGATTTAATAGGTTCGTGGCTTGCTATGTGATAGCTTCTGTAAACACCAACACTTTTATTCGTTTCAACGTCAGTGCGTCATTTTTCAATATTCCTTGAATAATCTGCGATTTAAAATAAAATAATTCAATAATCTGCCTGCGCAGAAGTGCTAGGAATAGTAGAAAACTAGACGAAACGACTATTCCAAGCAAATATTTCAGTCTGTGATATCTTATTATTTTAAAGATTGAAATAATATTTCAACGTAATTTAAGAGCGTTGCCAGATTTTAAAATCTGTCTTAATTTTGTACTTTCTCGCTATCTTACAGATAGAGAAAGTATTGTGATCGTCAAAAAAAATCGAACTCGAGATTTTGATGAATATCGCCATTTCATGACCCCCTCGAATCCGAAAAAGTGATTTTTGAATTTCCGTCTGTCTGTCTATCTGTACCTACGACTTTACCTATGACTTGAGCCTAAACTATTTTACCGATCGGGCTAAAACTTGGTATCTAGGGTTTTAATAGGGTTGCCCCGAGGGGTTTTGGAATTGGATATCTAATCCTAAAATTAAGGGTAGTTTACTGTAGGGCAAAATGCGAAAAAGCTCTAACGATTTTGATTAAATTAAATTTCTAAACATTTATAATTATTACAAACAAAATGACTATCCTCAATATTTCGGCAAAATGACCTTAAGGGCTCCGGTCTGATGCGTAAATTCTCATTAAAAAAAATCATATCTCCGAAACTATTTTAGATATGAAATAATTTATCATTGCAAACATGTAGATATATTTATAATACAAATAGTTTGTAAGAAACATATTTTTATAAAACCAATAACTTTAAATCTATATCAAAATCGATGTCTCATGACCCCCCCGAACCCTAAAAAATGTTTTTTGCAATGCCGTCTGTCTTTATGTCTTTTCAACCCATAAATAAAGAGCAGTTTAGTAAAAAGCGAAAAAAAATCGATTTTCTCAAAATCGGCTCTAACGATTTTGATTAAAATTCGTATCTAGGCGTTGATTAAGATTATAAATAAGCTGGCTATTTTCATTTTCCCATAAAAATGACTTTTAGGGTACTTCTTTACAGAAACGAAAATTTCCTTATCTCCACAGCTATTTGAGATACTAAATAACTTATCATTGCAAAATTGTAGTACTATTAAAAATAAAAAACTTTTAATGAAATATATTTTTATAAAACCAACAGTTTCTGAGATATTGGCAAATATATTAATACAATTTTGTGAGCTTTAGTTGTAAAGAGATACTAATTAAGTTTTAACGCAATAATTCTCTAATGCCATAGAGTAATTAAATATAAGTCTCTCAAAATGTTTGTTATTTTTCCTTTAACCTCTTAGAAAAAATGTTTTTACGACAGTGATCTATCGCCATTTTAGACTCAATAGTCATTATTTAAATTTTTTATTGGTCAAAATTTATAAATGAGGAATTGAATAGCAATGCGATGACGTGAAGATGTACATCTTTTGATAAAATGTCGAAAATTTTAACCGGAAGTCGAAATTTTAATACGAAGTGTTGATCCTTGTGGACCCAAAATCGATCTTTTTGGTTGGTCCAAACATACAAATGAGGACATTAATTCTTTAAAAATTAAAATTATAAAATTTAAAACCTGGACTCAAAAATATTTCACGTAAGTATAGTGCAATTTATGCTTGGGTTTGCTAGTGTATATTATTTCGTTTCACATGTATTACGAATTTTAAGTAAATATCTCCACTTTTAAACATTAGAGCGAGAAAGTCTGTGCGGATTTCCGTACAATTTATTTTATTATTATTAATAAAGATAATATTATACTGAGACGCGCCATTTAAGTTACGTTTATTTGTTTCATTTTTGACGCCACTCGTTTTACTGCCATTTAGGACTAACAGGACACAAGTTTTTAAAGACACGCACCCGCATTCGTAAAGAGTGAATCGAGGGAGATCACAATGCTTAAAACCCACTCCAGTATAGAACTAAGTGCATCAGTCGAACTACCAGTAGTGCCGTTGTCCCAGTTCACTTATAAAATAGTTTAAATAAAACATACTTGTACAGTCTCGATTTCATAGAAAGAGTAATATTTGACAGCTGTAAAAGTTACTAGATTCGTTATTTCATACGTCAATTAATGTGAACTGCAGTGGTCACTTTTGATACCTAGAGAACAACACTAATAATATATTAAAATGCTATCATTGTTGATCGCAATAAGATAGTATTTTCTTAAAGGCTCATTTAATGAAAATTACTTTCCTTGTGTTTCTACTGGAGCACTCTTTGATTTTCTAAAGCCAAAATACATTCACGACCTTAGTTTACTTGGACGACAGCTCATAATGTTACTAGAAATAGTCCCTAATATATTCCTACGCTAACAGCTGACATCTGTCACTTTGTATAACTGTAATGAAAACAGTTGGTTATGAATGAAATTGATAGTTAACCACAGTAATTTAGGCCAATATTATTTATATATTTATTTGAGGTCGGATACAAAGCTTATTTATCGTTTTTTTCCACTTAAAAATAATTATTATTCATGCCATTTTCACAAAAACTTCTAACGAACATAGCTTAAAAATGGCGACCGACGAATTTAAACCATGTGATTGAACGTGGAGGAAACAAGTTCTTTACAATGATGCACCTACGCAGTGGATAAAAATATTTTATTCAGTTAAATATTTCGAAATACAATAAAATAATCATAAAATAATTTATTATATATATATAAAAGATGACAAATATTTTCTTTTTTTCCAAATAAATACGATGCCTGTATTAAAAGGTATTAATGTATACGCTATATTACACATCATAGATACAGTCAGTCAGTGCTGACTGACAGCAGACGGCTTTGAAAAGCTACCAGACCAAATTATGTATCCCTACGCCGAACTATATGATCTGCAAAAAACATGTGTTTAGCAGCTTTCACTTCTGACAGTCAAAATTTAGGTATATACCTAACTGTTGACTGTCAGAGGTCAGCTGTGAACTGTCAGTCAGCACCAAAGAAGCCATGGGGCTACTGTAGCATTCTAAAACTGAGAATAAGTACTTTTAATTATGTTTAACGCATTGTCTCGGATTGGGTAGAAAGAAATGATTAAAAGTTATGAAACAGTGTAAGAAAACTTAAGTTAACGTTATTTTAAATGTAAAATATAACATGTAATTAAAAAACTTAACATTTACAACAAAACAGTGATCTATTACAAGTGTTGGTAAGCCAAAACCTATCAAAAACAGACTCTATTTGTACCCCTTCGCCAAACCATATGATCTCTAATACCACGTGTTGATTAATTTAATTTAAATTACTAACTCTTTTTACATGATTGAAACACGAACTTATGAAAATAACCGTTTGGATTTAAAAAAAAATTAAACTAAAGTCTGTGATTCAGTTATAAATACTTTACAAACGAGCGCTTCTAAAATGCGGCGTGTTTTTCTGAAATCAAGACTGGTGAACCAGCCGGTGGATGACGTCATACCAAACCGTCATGGCGGTTGTGTTCATTCGCTGTTTGTTTTGTATGGCTCTCTCTTTAAGTATATATATATATATATATAATATTTTGGTGGCCAGTTATAAGACGATACAAGGTTGACTATACTCTTTAATAAATTATCTAATTCATTAAAATATCTATTGTTGCCACAGCAGCAAAACTACAAACAGGATAGTTTTATTAATAATGTTTGTTCTTTCAATAAGTTAAGAAAAATCCATTTATAGAGTAATCCAGTGATGTATTAGTTATTAGAAGCAGGGGCGTTTTAAGACCTTTGTAGGCCTTAGGCACTTTTATTTCTACGGGCCTGTGTGTCCGATATTTTTACTCAACAATGGGGGCAACAACTTCTGTCGTAACTTTGACTATTTTCAATTGATGATGTTATGCGACAAATGACAATCGACGACATAGTTTCTGAACTTGCACACACAAAATGTCTCAAAGTGAACATCTAAACATTAAACTGAAAGTATCTACTAGACCTACACTACTGTGTCTGTGATTGTATCAGTGAGGCTGTTGTATAACAACTGTGTCTGTGATTGTATCAGTGAGGCTGTTGTATAACTACTGTGCCTGTTGATTGTATCAGTGAGGCTGTTGTATAACTACTGTGTCTGTGATTGTATCAGTGAGGCTGTTGTATAACTACTGTGCCTGGTGGATAAAGCGGCCCTGACTAGAAGCGTTCATTAACACTTTTTTTTATCGATAATATAATATTAATAAGCAAATAATATATATTTCTTAACAGGTTGACGTTAGTGACTTTCAACAATAGATGCATGATAGCAGTTGTTTAGGAGTGTGTGAGAGAGATAGAGAAAAAGAGAGAGAGAGAGATATGCATGACCACGCGCGCGGAACAGTGTTCACAAGTCTGGCCGACCGACGATTGATTTTAAAAGAGCAGTGATTTATGCCAGTGATCATTCACAGTGATTGGGCAGTCACTGTGTCAGCACTTGTAAAACTAGGCATTTCTTTCACACGTGTGACGCTGTAGTCATTGTTTACAACATTACGTACAAGATAAACAATATTACATACAACAACTTATTGAACGACAAACATTCTTCTTCTTAATTATTAGCTAACTTAAAACTTTATGCTTCGTAATTAATAGCTAACTTAATTTTATGAAAATAGGTGAAAACCTATGCAAGTAAAAATAAAAAAACAACCATTTTGTAATAGAACTCAGTCTATAAAGAATATAAAAATAGTTAGAAAATGCTGTGCGGCTCGTGTAGCCATAACTTTATGATGGGGCGTTTGCGAAGGTTGCGCTTGTTTCCGGTTCCGGTTGATCACGTGTCTAACCTCCACGTCACGGGGACGAACCTGAAAACCTATTCCTCTCTCCGTATATTGTGATACTTATCCCCCCCCCTCCCACCATTTTTTGGTTTTTAATTTTTTCAATTGATTTGATATTTTAAAAACAAAATGATCATATTTCGACAGACGTATCGCGGCCCATCAGTAGTCACGACACAAAGGTTGGGAACCACTGCTAAAGATCACGCGACCACAGAAGGAAAATGTTTGTGACGAGCTTACTACTTTTGTATTCCGTCTAATTCGCCCTTAGTCTAAAACACCCTTTGTTATCTCAATAAGTAAGAGGGGAAAGAAAACTATGAAACTTCTTAGCTCAAGGTAAGAAAAGAAGAAATCTCGCGGCTGGTTCTCGGATACCCTAGAGTCGCGACTATCCGGGCTCCCGTATTATCCGGCCCGGCTCTCGGTGTTAACAAGTGCGTTTTAAAATAAATCAAACCGGTACATATCCACTATAAAACATTTACTGAATTTATAATGTACTCCATTTGACGCTCTATTTTCACTTGTTCTTACTTTGTAGCCGATGTCACATTTACAAAATAAATGAAGATTTTAAATAATTTTCTCTGTCCCCCTACAACTACTGTATTCCTATTTTACATCGCAATCAGAAAATGAGCAGATTCTATTGAAACAAAGCTAAAGGGCCAGTTTCATAGTAATATTTAGTACGCCTAAAGTGCGAGTCGATACTAAATACAGGACGACACCTACCTAGACCAAAATGGAATGGGCTAGTTTTCAGGTAGGTGACGTCTTGTATTTAGTATAGCGCCGCACTTGAGGCGTACTAAATCTGACTATGAAACTGGCCCAAAGGCTCTGTCGAAAAAATAAATAAAAATAGGCAAACCCATACATAAAATTATTTACAATCGGATTCATTATTATCCGTTATCTGGCTCGGATAATTGCGACTCTAGTGTAGCTTAAAATGATCTGTCGTAAGCCTGTCAAAATATTACTATATTTGTTAAAGGAATGCTAAATCTAAGAGTTCTTTTTAATTAAGCCTAGTCTCATATAGCTCAGCGAATAGGATTATAAAAAAGCCGTTGAAAATGAACTAATGTCACATTTTCACACGTTTATTTCTATTTAGTAAAAATCAAGGGTTGTTAAGCGTAAATATCCCTGTTAGAATCTTTAGACTTTATTTTGGCGTGAACCATGATTTGAAATAACGCATAGTATAATAAACTATTGCGTTAGAGCTGAACGTCTGCGCGGCAATTTCCCATCTGTGAAGAAAGGCCCAAGCTACCGTGCACGGGCTATACCTGGCGGTGTTTTACTACCGGTATCTTGTAGTGTACAGTAAGACAGTTAGAGAGAGAGAGCTGTTAGTGTCACTACTCACTGCTACTGTATTGTTTGTTGGGTTGCGCTCTCCACCTTCTTTTGTTTGACAACACTCACTCGGAAGACTAGGGGGAAACCGACCTTTCTCACTTTTGTCAAAAGTCACTCACTCCCGGAGTCTCGGGTTCATTTCAAGACACCTTCAGCCACATCGCTTTATTGTTTTTAAACGCTTTCAAAATTTTTATTCATTTCTTCGCTATAAACATTTCAATTTATTGATTTCAAATTTAAACGTTCCTACTTCAGTTTAATTTCTCCAAGGACCAGAAACATTATCAAATGAGTTACAATAAAACAATATAAACGATATCTTCGGTGGCCGCGTGTGGTCTAACGCGCTATCCTCGCAGTAGACTATACTATCGATGACGGGGAGATCCAGCTTCGAATCTCGGTCGGGTGTATTTAGGGCGGTTTTCCTTAAATGGTTTTCCACTCTCCCTCTACGCAAATGCGAGTACAGTTCCTATAAGTATAATCTCCCCAATTCTTAAAACAATTAGCTTAATAAATACATACGGGTAGTAAGACTCGGTGTTTAGAAAAATACTCTAGATGTCACCTCTCCTAATTCAACCCCTTCACCTACTTGATTGGCCGCAAGCCGCCACTGTGGGAAATGAACCCGGCCATTTTCCATCTTTATTCGGGGCCTCTTATATTCACTAGACCCGGTGTTCGAACCGTGGACGATAGGGCACGATTAAACCAAGTCTTCACATGTATGATAATATATTCTACCTGCCGCCGTGGATGGAGACAACCCGCCTAACACGGGTGCCAAACCGGTAGCTGAGCGCTCAGGGTGAAGTCTACACCGCTTGTAGGGAGATTAGTGTGTGTGTGTGTGTGTGTGTGTTGCATCGGGTTCGAGTTCCCGTCATGTTCTAACTGCTGAAGTCTGGCAACAATGCACGAGTACTTCTCACCCATTCTGAGTTTTTCTTTTAACTTTTGAATCTGTTATGAAAATTTAAAAATGACACCTGGACACGAGAATCGAACCCGGGACCTTTGGCTTAGTACGCCAATGCTCTAACCACTGAGCTCTCCAGGAATCAGGGTCATTCTTCCCTCATATTTTATTAAGATCACGAGCTATCATATAACGCAGCCAGAATATGATATCTAGATGGAGTAATCCTCCCTAAAAACATAAATAATAGCTTTGGCTATTTGATTCTTTTGACTCTGTGTATAGAACAATTAGCAACAGTCCATTTTTCATTGGAAGATTCACTTCCGCTTATTCATACGTAAAGTCATGTATCTGCAGGTGTCACAATAGATTTTTAGAGATGTGAGATACATTTTCCGTATTGGAAACTTTTCCCTTAATTTTTTTTATTCAGATAATTTTTTTCAACCGTCGTTTTCTGGATAGTATTAATGCTATTATGATAAATTTAACCTAAACATAAAACTTGAGGTGGTTTATCGATTGTATCTGCTATATTTAAATAACTGGACATTTTTACAGCAAATAAAATAATGTCTGAAAAAAATTTCCATTTTTTTTGGGAGGGTTCTACTCGATTAAAAAACTGGTCAATCGGTTTTCACTTAAGTATAGACCATTCTTTATAACGTGGTCGAGCGCGCGGCCAATCAGGTACAGCCGGTGACGTTCTATGCGACAATGTACAGTTATTTGAGACAGGCTGTACGCGCCAAAGATCTTTCGTTATTCTATCTATCCCTTTGTAGAGAGATTATAAATGATAAGACAAGCTAAGCTTATTTTGATGGATTGTGTTTATTGCTTTACTTGAGATCAACAGATAAGTGTGAGACACAGATTACTTCAGAGATACTATGGCTGTAAAAAAAATACATCAACTGCACGAGCAATAAGTAAGGCAGAGAGCATGTAATAACATTATAGAATAGCAACCATTGAAGAAGTAACCGGACGCTATACCTTAATTTTACTACGAATGGACATTTCAGAGCATATTTTATAAATATACAAGGTGTTCGGAAACTCAAAAGCCCAAACTGCACATATAGCTTGTTTGAACCAAAAGTGATACAAAATCCCAGTACACTTACATCAGGAAAGCTATGCTAATAACATTAAATTGTGCTCAAAGTTTCAGCGTACAGCGCCGGGAGAGCAAAGCTGTTCAAGCATGTGTGTGCAACAAGTTGCATAGGAATTAGGCGCGCGGCACTGCACATGTAATAATGGCAATCACTTTCTGTGATGTAGGACTGTTAATGTTGACCCTCAGAACGTATTCCCATTTTTAGAAGAACTGATGTGTTGTTTACTATTAACTGTAGTATATTCTGCTGCCGTGCTCCAAAATGTCGAGGTGTGCATTGCCACGGTTGTTTCTTTGCGAATTGGACTGTGTTAGTCACTGTATAACTGAGGATAGTGATAGTGTCACTGTCAAACTCGGTTATGAAAAGGAAAGAGAGAGAGAAGTACTTATTTGCAGGCGTGCCAACATCTCTGCACCTGTGTACATAGTCATCTCAGGCGGTACCAACTCTTGGAACAGGCGCGTACTTGGGGTTGAGGTTTGGATCAGACAAACTATTTAGAGTTGAGGGGAAAAATTGAGGACGTTTGAAAACAAAAGTTCGTAGGAAAATATTTGGTACAAAAAGGGATGAAGATATTAGAGAGCCTGGAGTTTACATAATGATGAGTTACATACCCTATACTCCTCACCAGACATTGTTAATGTAATCTAATCTCGTAGATTACGGTGGACAGGACATACAGCGCGGATGGGAGAATCTAGAACCTTGTTCAGGGTAATGACTTGCAACCCCAATGGGAAGGAACCATTAGTAAGATCTAGACGCAGAGAGAATAACATAAGAATAGACCTGAAAGAGAGAGGGTGTAATGAGATATACTGGATAAAACTAGCACAAGGTAGATATAGGGTGTAATGGGGTGGACTGGATATAACTAGCACAAAGTAGATATAGGGTGTAATGAGGTGGACTGGATAAAACTAGCACAAGGTAGATATAGGGTGTAATGAGGTGGACTGGATATAACTAGCACAAAGTAGATATAGGGTGTAATGAGGTGGACTGGATAGAACTAGCACAAGGTAGATATAGGGTGTAATGAGGTGGACTGGATAGAACTAGCACAAGGTAGATATAGGGTGTAATGAGGTGGACTGGATATAACTAGTTCGTGATAGGAATAGCTGTATTTTTGTAGCACTTCTAGTACAATGGACTTGTATTCCTAATGCCTGTATGTACAACTGTTTGAGTTGACTAAACATGTTTATTGTAGTGCTACATGTTACACCTGTACGCTAGCAAGTTTATATAGTACCCGGGTAGAGCGGTCGGTACGTAAAGCCGGAGGACCAAGGTTCAAATCCCTGCCTGGGTGCCATTTTTTTTTTGTATCTACACAACCACCCCATCTGACTGTTATCTGGAAATGTCCTTTCCTGATTAGAGTTTCGTCCCTGGGCTAGCAAACATTTGTTGGTTGCCTCCATTTATCCTCAATACAAGCAGTGGCCGTATCGTGGAGGAACAGTTGCCAGATGGAAGGGAATATTAACGTCGGAGCCTCTAGGACTAGACTGGGAGTGTTTTGCTCACTTCCTGAGGGACCCTGTCTAGCAGGAAGGAAGTGTGTGTTGGTCTCAAGTAACCGCCTCGCCTCGCCTTGCTCGACAAACGGAGCCAAGGACATACATCTCCAGACTGTTTACACAGGACAACCAAGGGCGTGTTCACACTACTCTGGAACCAAGGGCGTGTTCACACTTCTCTGGAACTAAGGGCGTGATCACACTTCTCTGGAACTAAGGGCGTGATCACACTCCTCTGGAACCAAGGGCGTGATCACACTCCTCTCTAACCAAGGGCGTGTTCACACTCCTCTGTAACCAAGGGCGTGTTCACACTCCTCTGTAACCAAGGGCGTGTTCACACTCCTCTGTAACCAAGGGCGTGTTCACACTCCTCTGTAACCAAGGGCGTGTTCACACTCCTCTGTAACCAAGGGCCTTTCACACTCCTCTGCAACCAAGGGCCTGTTCACACTCCTCTACAACCAAGGGCCTGTTCACACTCCTCTACAACCAAGGGCGTGATTACACTCCCTTCAACCCTAATCTTGTTCACACTTCCTCTATCTGTGTGGTTCAGAAGTAGGCAATCACTTCATACGCCATTTTCCTACATTCGTGTGTAAACATCTTAACTTATTTATATTATTTATGGTAATTAACGTGCAATTTCTGAACTCACACGATTTATAAACCAACTTAAATCTAGAACAGGCACAACAGTCAGCCCCCCGGCCATTAATTAATTATTAAACTCTGGATGTTTAGTTCAATAGTCAGACTCGTTACTGACTGAACTAATGCGTCCGGGTCCATCTTCTAATTAATATTTGTTCAAATATTCCTCAATCAGACTAAATCTGTTTGTTTTCTTTTAAATTGTGTCGCTTACAGTTTTATTTAATTTTTGAAATTTATTCCATAAAAGTCTATTTCAAGTTCCTAATTAAAACATAAAATAGTGATGATGATGATCTTTGAGGGAATGTAGTGTACTGTGCTGGGGTCTGGTGTTGTGATGTTGGAATGTGTTTTGTTCCAGGAGGAGGCCAGCGAGACAGGAGGATCGTGGTGGTCTGTGCAACATTGGCAGCTTCCCTCCACCAACCAACATGGCGGACAACAAACTGGTAACAACCGCTCCTCCTGTTTATCAAACTACGTTTTTACACCTAGCACACTCTTAGATTAGGGCTGAGTCTGTGATGGACGTGTGGAACAATCATATACATATGAAACAGTAAGTATTGCGAGCTATCAGGTCACACAGCCCTCTGCGACTCATTTGTTCGCTCATATGTAGCTGACTGTCCCACACACGTCCATTACAGACTCAGTCTTAGACTCTTGAGTGAAGAATGACCCTGAGCACAAGACGAATCTTGGGTTGCTCAGTGGTAGAGCATTGACGGGTTAAGTCAAAGGCCCCGGGTTCTATTCCCGTGTCCTGGTGTCATTTTTCAACTCATTTAACAATTTAATCAAATGTGGTCTCCTCCGTGCGGACAGTGCGGCCATGACATTGGTTTGCAGCCTGTATGTTGATAGTCATCACAAATGGGTTAAACTTCACAATTTTTTTTAATAAAAAATGAAATTTCTTTCTGGAAAACCTGAAAAAAAAANCTAAAAAAAAAAAAAACCCCCATGCAATTTTGTATTAAAAGAATTGAGTCAACAACTCCACATAAATGATCAGGGTGTCCAGCAATCTCAAAAACAGGGAAAAGTTAGGGAATTTCTGGAATTTCCACATATTCACTAAAAAAATACACAACTTTTATTTTCAATAGTGAAAATAACAAATTTATTCCATTAATACTCACCTTGAATCTAAATTAACACAGCTGTCTCAGGTTAAGCATATTAATCTCATTTCTCAAAAGTCAATAGATGATTTTCAAGTCGTCTTTCCACCCCTCTACCACGTGTCTTTAGCTAAAGTCATGGCTATGTGCGAGAATTGAATATGTTATAAGAAGAAGAAATGGAAAAATAATGTCTCTCTCAACAATTTTAAGCTGTACTGGTGTAAGGTGGTCTTTAAATTGTGAAATATCTCACTGAAATCTAACTTAGATCACACTCTGCAACAGCTTTAGGTCCTTTAACACCTGTATAGAGTGACAATTTCAGAATGGATATGTGTCTAAAAATATTATTACATTAAGTTGTGCTTTTAGTATTGAATATAACGACTGGAAAAGTTGGATATTGGCTCTGGAAAACCTGGAAAAATCAGATAATTTTAAAATATAGTTTGGCCGGACACCCTGTATGTTATATTATCTAAAACTAGAACATATAAAAGTGTTGTTTTGTTGCCGCTTTTATTAAGAAAAAAAATGTGATCAATCTATAAAACGAAAAAAAGGCCGTTCACTGAGAAAATCTGGAAAAATTGAATATCGGGGAAAATTGTTTTTTTTCCTCTGGAAAACCGGTACAAATCTGGGTACTCTATAATAGATGTTAATTAGCCGTCCTGATGTGTACGATGCAAGCAATTTGTTGTACTTGGTTGTTACAGCTGTGTCGCTGGATAGTAGCTCGGAGAGTCTGCAGGAGAAACTGTGGCAAAAGGACAGTCTGTTGGCTCAGCTGCAGGCGCAGAGCGACAAGGTCAGCCTATAAACATTTACAAGGCTCATCCTGAGCTGCTGATTATTTTAAAATTAATCCATCTTTGCCGTTTGCAACAATTAAGCGACTAAAGATGTGTAATTCCATTAGTTACTAGAAATGATCTAACCGAGTAGTTGTAGTACACAAGTAGAACAAAACCTGCTTCGATGGCCACATGGTCTGAAGAATCACACTCGCAATAGACTAGATTTCTAAAGACGGGTAGATGGGGGTTCGATCCCGGTCTGGTTTGCTGAGGGTGGTTTTCCCTAAATTGCTTTACACTCACCCTCCAAACAAATGCTGGTACCCTTTATCTAAATTCAACCTTCCTAATCCCTAACACAATAGTGTAATTAGAACAAAGGCATACAACCCGAATAGTAGTAAGACACAGTGCTAAAAAAAAGAAAGAAATATAGAACAAAACAAATCATGTCATAAAACTTTTTTTTTTCCTAACTATTTAATTTGGTCATGATCTTGTTTGTATTGATGTACCTTTTTTTTGAAAAAAATAATATAAATTATAAAAGTTTTCTATATTCTAGTACACTATTGATATAATTAAAACTCATTTAACTCTAGGGATGTATGGAGGTTACTTTTAAATGAGTCGAAGCAAAGCTTGAAACTTCCATAATTGAAGGTAAGGTATTTTTTAGCAGCGCGTCTTACTACCTTTTCAGGCTATACGCATATGTAGGCCCACTAATTTTAATAATGAGTTAGGTATGAGTAAAGTTAAATTCAGAGGATGTATACTCACATTTTTCATGGAGGAAAAGTGGAAAACCACTTTTATTACACCCGACAAGATTCGAACCCCGATCGACATATCATCGGCGGTCTAGTCTTAAAACGAGAGTGACGCCCTAGGCCTTTTTTGGTTTTGTTGTTGAAATTCTGTTTGGTAGTTGTTTTAAAAACCATATACAAATATTGAAATTTTGTTTTGTTCCTTAAAAATATTTTGAAAAGGTGAAGGTGGTTGTGGGTGTTGAAGCAAATGACCTTCGACCTTTTGAATAGTCTCACACCCCTACTACAGTTTACACCAGTGTTTACCAAACATCTTTAACTGTGGCCCTAAATATAATATTTTGTCGGACCTCAGAACCAATACTCTTTCACTGGCTACTATGATGCTGTTTTATTCTTGGGGAGAGTGCTAGTAAAGTGTTTTTTACCGTATGAATAAATACTATCAACTAAATTGAATCAATTTCAGTAGCTTTTTAATCTTACAAATATAAAACTACATAATATTTTCCTGTGAAAAATGTTACTTCATTGCATAAAACTTAAGTGACAAAAACTGCTTTTTAGTGACAACCACGATGCTGTTTTGTTTTTTAGGTGAGCTCTTAGAGTTTGGTTTTTTTTAGCACTGCTTCTTACTACCTGTTCGGGTTATACACCAATGTACTAGTTACACTAATACTTTTAGGGATTAGGAAGGCCATATCTAAAGGAAGTGTACCTGCATTTGCATGGAGGTAGAATGGAAAACCATTTTGGAGGAAAAACACCCTTGGCACACCCGATGACCGAGATTTAAACCTTGATCTCCCCGCAATTGGGAGACTAGTCCACTACAAGAGTAGCGTGTTGGATCTTAAGGCCACCGAAGCGGGTAATTTTCGACAATTGAGCCTGGGTTTGCGAATCACTGGTTTACGCAGATACTCATTTAGTAGTACGAATATATTTAAAAAATCACTATGTTGTATTCATGACTACTAAGTAGAGAATGCGTGTTTCTCATCACCGGTGACCTTGACCTTGTTAACGTGTGCTCAGGATAAGGAGGAGTGGAGACTGCAACTGGACCAGTTGACGGAGCAGCTAAGACAGGCGGCGGACTATCAAGAGCAGTGGAAAGGTAGGTCATTCTGGTTCACCCTCCAAGATAAGTTTGCAGCCAGCGCAAATCCAAGGTTTTTAATCTAAAAATAAATCCTGATCAAATATTTTAAATTAATTTGGCTCAAGTAGAGAGTTTGAATCGAATATCTTTAAATGAAATGTTATCAAATCTGATTACTGGTAATAGACTTAGTTGAATATTAATTTTTAGTTGAGCCCGATAAAAAAAAAAGCCAATGAACTTTGTTGAAACAATTAATATATTTTAAATATTACAAGATTAGCAAGTTTATATGGTCGAGTCAAATAATGTATCTGTGCTAACTTCTTTAAAAAGTGAAATTATACATATGTTTGACATTTAGGTTTGAATTTCGGATTAAATCCCCCAATTCTATATAAATCTTTCAAATATTAAATTTCGCTATTTCGACTCAAATACGAATCCTAACAAGATTCATATTTGGATTCAAAGCATCGTATAAGCTTAGTAAGTACCATTAAGGACTGTAATACCAGTTCTTCATCCGGACAAAATATGCTGTTGCAATTATTCCTACTGTCCTCTCTCATACTACACTGCTAATGTTGATTGTATCGCTAAAAACATATTTGCCCTGGGTAAGTTCATCGATCAACCTGGTTTTCCAACAGCCTGGTAGATATGGAAAGTTTGAAGAATTTGCTAGCTTCGAAAAACATTTGGGAGAAGCCATTTTTTATTTCCATCGTACGGAATATTAAAAAAATGTCAAAAATAATATTTTATCATAAAATTACATTTAATTAAATATTGTGTTTTATTGAGATCCAACATTGGTTTTGATAAAAGTTTTAAGTCAAGTGGTAAATCCTTGGCGTGTTTTTGTAGATGCAGAGCAGAGGGTGGCTCGACTGGAAGGGGAACTGTCCCGAGCGCAACAACAGCTCATGGACCAGATCACCACCTCACAGGTACAGTGACTTGGGCACGTCTTGCACTTAAGACACTGCAACCTGTACAATAATATTACAATCAACGGTTTGGTAAAACCTCCAATTTTTATTTTAAGTTGAAATAGTGAAGCATTTATTGTTTTATGGTATACAGCCTTTAGCATCGGATGAATCTACAATAAGCCAAAAGGTCCTGAGTTCAATCCCTGTGTCCAGGTATCATTTTTTAACTTAAGCTAATGCAATTTAATATATATGTACCCCTGTGAACAAGGCTGTAGCCAGCCAATAATTTTAGGGGGGGTTTGGTGGGCACATCCCCCAATTGCTGGAAGCTAGAAAAAAATTCTAAATGATAAAACACCTCTAGAAGCTCTCTGAAGTGCTTTTTATGGTAACACATCCCCCTAATTTGTATTTGTATATTAATTTTGATATTGTTTGAACCATAAATAAAGCCATATATATTTTGTTCACAAAATTTCGCAGTGGGGTTTGAACCCCCAAAACCCCTCCCTGGCTACGGCCTTGCCTGTGAAGTACATACTGTCAACAATGATAATTAATATAATTAACTACTTTGCGAAGAAATGTAGACACAGTTATTTAACCTAAAACTGCTCTGTCCTTAAGACCTTTGGGAGATTGAGTGTAGGGTCACAGCCGACACGCACCTGAAACAATAACAACCCTGATTGGCTAGCTAGTACAATATGAGGTGTTACTCGCTTCGGTGGTCTTAGTCAGTGGTTCCCAGAGTTTCTCGGGCCACTGCCCCCTTGGTTTCCTAAACTCGTTCCCAATACCCTCTACCTCAACCTCATGAAAGTGTTATTCAGATTAGCGGTTTGCATGACCCACCGAGGAGAATAACACAATAGATTTAAAAATAATAACATTTTATGATCCTTTTATTCAAAACCAAGTGAAAACCTTTTAGTTAATTCAAAAAGAATAACTAGCTTTATTCAGTGATTCCATCTTTTTAAAGTCTAATAGTCATTTGGTAATGCCAGGATCACGATCAACTTAACGTTAACTTACAGTCAACTTAACGTTAACTTACAGTCAACTTAACGTTAACTTACAGTCAACTTAATGTTAACTTACAGTCAACTTAATGCTAACTTACAGTTAACTTAACGTAACTTAACGTAAAGGATCTCCTCGTGTGTTTAAATAGAAGCGATCACAATGCAGTTAACTTAACATAAGAGATGTCCTGGGAGGTCTTTAACTTTAAGTGAACGTTACTTGAAGGGTATCACGTGATCTAGCCATCCAATCATTATGCGAGTGATGTCAACAGGGCTATTTAGTAATTTATTTGTTGGTTTTATGACCAATGTTTACTCTTTAGCGTAAGTTCTAGTGAGCAGACATTTAAACAAAATAATTAAACTAGATAGGAAAGCTAAATTTATCGAAAAAGTTTAGTAATAGATATTTATTATATCAATTGAAAACTGTAAACATTCACAGATCATCACTGTAAAACTAGTACAAATAGTCCAAATCACAAATCATACTTGAGAATGAAGATGTTTGGCTCGAGTTGTTACGTTAAGTGAATCGTGATCACACATCTGTTTTCTTAAGTTAAGTTAAAGTTAAGTTCATCGTGATCCCGGCATAAGTCTCTCATACCATATTTCTTAAAGTCACTTAACAGGAACATCACCCCATCTAGCACTGCCCTGATACCTCCTTGCCTCGAGGTCCCCCCTAGGTAATCCCACTCCCTTTCAAGGGGCGGTGAAGCCCACTTCGGAACCACTGGCCTAGGACATCACGTGGAGTAGTCGAATGTACTGAGGTGATAGTGGGTTGGGGTGTGGGGTAAGCCGAGGATTTTCCCAGATGGTTTTCCATTCTCCTCCCATGAAGGTGCGGTTACACACACACTCTATAAACTCAGCTTCCTCATCCTTAACACATCACATACGCGTATAACTCATACGGGTAGCATGAAGAAGAAAAAAAATAAATTTAGTTGCGGCTTATTGTGTTGTTAAAGTCCAACGCTGTTGAGCTCCGTGAAGAGGTGGAGCAGAAACGACACCAGCTGAGCCAGGGGGCGGACACGAAAACGAATCTACTGAGATCTCGGCAAGACATGGTCAACTGGATCGCTCAGATGGGGGAGAAGGTACGGATCATTGAAATGAGGAGAAGGATCTTTCAGATGGGGGAGAAGGTACGGATCATTCAGATGGGGGAGAAGGTATGGGTCATTGAGATGGGGGAGAAGGGACTGATCTTTCAGATGGGTGAGAGGGTACGGATTATTGTGATGGGGGAGAGATTATGGATCATTGAGTTGGGAAAAGGTACGGATCTTTCATATGAGGAACATGTGGAAATCATCAGCTATCATTGATACCACAAATTCCATCGAGTCCATCACAGACTATGCCTTAAAATATGAGTGAAGGATGACTCAGAGCACAGGATGAATTCTGGCTGGCACGATGGGAAAGCATTGGTGCGTTAAGATAATAATCCTGTGTTCTATTCTTATGTCCGGGTGTCATTTTACCAAATTTACAAAATAAAATGGCAGTACTTATTTAGGAGAGTGTGATTAGGCATTTTCAAATTCAAATCGAGTTTGAATCAAAATATCGAGTTTTTTTTTGAGCTCAAGTAATATAGTTTTTTTTTGGCACAAATAGTCTGTTGTGTTTATGTCATACATGGATCATAAACACAAACATATTATGTTATTAAGAATGAAATATTTTTGTGAAAATAACCAATGGTTGTATAAATTTGGATTTTTTTGTTAAATTTTATACAGTTAAACAAGTTATAATTTTAAAAATAATATCAAAGGAAATATTGAGGGACTCTATTTGATATAAAATAAAATCTCCAAATTAAATCAAATGAATAAAACTTAAACATTTTTTTAGCTAAAATCAAGAATTTCGAGTAGGTACTTAAATTTTTTGGGTTTTGTAAAAAATCTTCGAGTCATGTTTGAACACCCTGCATTCTCGCACATCCCCTTAGTTTGAACACCCTGCATTCTTGCACCCCCCTCAGTTTTAACACCCTGAATTCTTGCACACCCCATTAGTTTTAACACCCTGAATTCTCGCACACACCCTTAGTTTGAACACCCTGCATTCTCGCACACACCCCTTGGTTTGAACACACTGAATTCTTGCACATCCCTTAGTTTGAACACACTGCATTCTCGCACCCTCCCTTAGTTTGAACACACTGCATTCTTGCACATCCCCCTAGTTTGAACACACTGCATTCTCGCACACACCCTGAGTTTGAACACCCTGTATTCTCACACACACCCTTAGTTTTAACCCTCTGAATTCTCGGCACCCTATTGTTTGGATCCGTCCCTGACCTCAAGTCCTGCATCTTTTCAGAGCAAGGAGGCAGAGTCTAACCTGATTAGACTGCAGCACGGGACGAAGCAGCTCACGGAGGAAGTTCTCGACATCATCAACAACCTGGGGGACCCCGAACAGCAGGAGATGATACACGGTCAGTCGCACACCTCCGAGGCCAAATAACTCTGCTATCTTTGGTGGCGGACTATATATGCTCGGCAAAAAGAAAAGAAAACTTTATAACCGGGATTCCCCAAACTGTGGGTTGCGAACCGATTTTGGCAGGCTGTGAGAAGTCTTACAAATGTGAACATTTTGTAATTGTTTGAAAATAGAAAATCATGAAAAAACAGGAGAGTTGGAAAAATAAGAAAAATAAGGCACATAATATATTATTACTTACTCTTTGGCATTAGGAACTTGAAATTTCATTGCCACACCTACAAAAGTATGCCACCCATTCCTATCTTAGCCTCATCCCTTTTTGGACCAAATATCTTTGTAAGCACCTTGTTTTCAAACACAGCCTTATGATTGTTACAAATTAGTGTTCGCATGAAAAAAAATTCTAAAATAATCAGATTACATATTGTGATAATAGCTTAATTTATCATTTTAAGACAAAATATATTAATTACGTTTGGAATATAGCATTTTGTAAATTATATTTAACAACTAAATTTACATAGTTGTGCAAAGTATAACCTTTTTATCCAACACTAAACATTTCTTTTGTATTCAAACTTAGATTCGACTTTGGGAATATCTCATATTATTCTATTTAACGTCGCTTCAAATTGAATAAGTGGACTTCACTCCCCCACACACACACCATTTTAATCCATGATCACAATTTGAAAATATTCCATGTTTTTACAGGACTTCTAAAGGCTCTTGAGCTTGAGAACCAAGTGCTAAGTCTTAGAAACGCCCAACTAGAATCATCCACAAAGCATAAAGGTTAGTGTTTTTTATACAGAGGTGAACGTAAAGGTGGGAGAGCTGGGAATGCAAGTTAGTGTAGTATTTTTTTGCAGTTTTTACTTTAAAAACATTTTGTTTTGGCCAAGCTAAATCAAATACTTCTCGCATAAAAACATAAAGAGTTTAATTTTCTTCACACGGCGTTATCAACAGTTGTTGAATTTCTGTCATGAGCTTAGCGGCATTAGATGACAAACTTTTTAAATGAAGAGAAATATTTTTAATCAAACTTAAGGAAAACAACGGTTGATATTACCATTTGAAGAAAATTAAACTCTATGTTTCTCTGGGAGAAATATTGTTTTTTTTGTTTACTGGTATGAACACACAACTAGTTTCTATGACCCTATATGTATAGACTTGTAAACATAGTTTAAAAACTAATATTTTCCACTCTGAAAAGTTCAAAAATCCGCGTATTTTGGTTTATAATATCCTACCCCTGATTGCTCTCTACTACAGGACATCTCCCAGGAATGTTATAATACCACCTGTTTTCTGGTATTCAGGAGTTTATCGACTATTACAGTGCCAAAGTTTGCTGGGGTTCAATAAATGTCTGGTTTCAGACTTATATTTTTAAACAATCTGTATCTTTTCTAGAAAATGACTTGAGCTTGGAGCAGAAAACAGAATCACCCAACTTGAGGGCTGACTCGGATGTTGGAGATTTCACACACGAGGTAAATTTTATTCATGCAGGATAAAAACATTAAATATATGGACAATTTTTGGATTTCGTTGGACCACAAAATTATTTTTTTGGGGCTCTTCAAATCTCTTTTCTCCTTCAGTGCAGTGAAGTAAAATTCAACTTGTAAGTGAACCTGCTTGAGTGGTTGCGTGGTGTAAACACGCTAATCTCGTGTTGGACTAGACTGCCGAAGATGGGGAGATTGGGGTTCGATCCTGGTTGGGCGCATCGAGGGTGGTTTTTCCTTGAATGGTTTTCCACTTTCCCTCCATGCAAATGTGGGTGGATTTCCTCTAAATTAAGCCTTCATAATACCTAACCCATTAGTGTAATTAGTACTTAGGCGTATAACCCAACTGGGTAGTAAGATGCGGTGCTAAAGAAAACTCGTAAGTGTATGTATGGGGTAAATAAGGGTCATAGGCACTGAAAATATGTTTGTATTGGGTGTTTCATATAATTATGGGGTCCTTGACCATCTAATTAAGCACACGTTCGCTTTGATGACTGCATGGTCTAAGGTGTCATCATAATAGACTGGACTTCAGATGACAGGGAGATTAAGGTTCGAATCTTGGTTGGGTGTAGTTTTTTTTTATTCTAAATTGTTACCCACTATCCCTCCACCTAAAGGTGGGAACATTTCCTCTAAATTCAACCTTCTTCATTCCTAACACATTAGAATAGTTAGTACATATGTGTATAAATTTAACAGGTAGTAAAATGTACTAAAAAAAATATTGAGTACACAAGCATTGATCTTCTGTTGTTTTTTGTACATTTTTAATACCTGACTTGTCATGAAGAGAGGGAAGGAAACAAATAAAACTAAGTGAACACAGTGGAACGAACACAGTTCACACTTTACACCGCTGTTACTGGACAAAGAGGAAATGGCTGCCTCCCGAAGAAAATTAATCATTACCACCAAATCGCTCAACCTAGGTTTCATTCTATCGGAACTCATCAGGGGGAAGTGTGAAGCGCGCAACGCAACTTCCTAGAATAGGAAACCAAGAAAAAACAAAAGCGAAAGAAAGTGAATTGGTTCAGAATAATAGGACACATAGATAGGAACATGTGAAAGGAATAACATAAAGAACAACCACAGGAAATGGACAGCAATGTAAAGTTTGAACTGTGTTCTTTTCACTGTAATTTCATTGTCCTTTAATTAAAATATTATAAATTTTAATTTTAATTTTATTGCCTGATTGAATTCTGTTTATATAGAAATCTAAATTATCCAAAAACTTTGAGTTTTAAATTTGAAATTTAGAATTTGATAGAAATTTTTTAAATACAAAGATTCTGAATCTTAACAAACTCAGGATTCGTATTTGAAATTTCTAAGTTTAGCGTGGATTTACATTTTAATTTGTTTGTTATGTTTGTTCTAGGATGAGCTGAGCTACCGGTCCCCGGTTAAGGCCGAGCTATCTTCGCAAGTATCGCCAGCACAGTCCCAGGTGGAACAGTATGGGCGGGTCATGGAACGTCATGAGGTGGTGCAGTCTGATTGGTCGCAGGAGAAGCTGGGATACGAGCGGACTCTGTCGGAACTGAGGCAGTTGTTAGCAGAGCGCGAGGAGAGCCTGAACGTGCTCACGGCTCAGAAGGGGCTCCTCGATGTCATGAAACAGTCCTCAGGGACAGAAGAGCTGGTATCCACACAACTCAGGATGAAGCAGCTCGATGCAACAGTGGCCCAAATCACAGGAGAGAGGGCCCAGCTTAAAGATGAACAGGTACAGCCAATTTTTCGTAGAAATAACCTTATCTGACTGCTAGAAAAGATACTAAATCTATTTTCACGTGTTCATACGTCAAGTCATGTGACCCGCAGCTGTCACTTTTGATATATATTATTTAGAGTTGGGTCAAATCCACTATTTTACAAATCCTAATCTCAAATCCAACTTAAAATCCCGAATCAGTTTCTTGAAAAAAATTGTGAACATAAGAAAAAATATAAATATAAATATAATATAATAATAGAAAATTGAAATAGTAACTAAATGTTAACATTCTTTCTTATAATCAATTCAATATAATATTTATACATTCAGTTATTAAGTTAAGTGTTAATTTACTGGTCTGGGGTTTGGTTTTTAAGTTAATCCTAAAATTATAATTGGTTTTGAACCACCAATAATCAATATGAGAGTTTTAAAACTTTTTTTTTTTTGAGGATTTTAGTCTTGAATCTGATATTTTCTCAAACCCTTGAACATCAAATGTCTAAGATGCGAGGGGTTTGAAGGTCTCATTCCCAATTTAAATTGTAGCAAAACTTTTGGCGTTATTCGAATTTTCAGGAGTTTTTTTCCTTATCTTTAACAAACAAACGAAGTTTGTCGACAGCTCTACTGGGCTCTGAAATGGATGATGTCGATAGCTGTCATTTAGAAGAAAAATTTTCATATGAGATTATATTAATATTACGAGCAGCTCCTCTTAATTTAAACCTGTTTCAAATGTTACAGTCTGTGCTGAGCTCTGAGCTCGAAGCCCTGTCCAGTGTTGTCCAAGACCTCGAGTCGCAGTTGGGTGACAGCAGACGACAGAACGTTGCTCTCGTTACCAGTCTCGAGGAGTTGGATCAGCAGCACCAAGAAGCCATCGGTGAGTGAATGTTTCCTCATGTCGACAGTATTGCAAAGACTCTTGGGATTCATGGTTAACCAATAAGACTGGACAATTTTCTTTATAATTTCTTCCAGGGGTATGCAAAGCTTTGAAACTTCGACTTGGCTTTGAAAAAAAAAAATATATCTTTGACTTCGCTTCAAAAATAATTCTTGCTTCGACAAATACAAAGCTTCGCTAATTAATTATTATATTGAAAGATAAAATATGAAATTTATGTTAAATTATTGCAATTTTTAGGCTGTATGTCATATTAAACTTTCATCAATCTGTGAATCCATTCTCCAGACCAGCTACTTGGGGCCAAGGCCTCCCTCCAGAAGGATTATGACTCGCTCCAAGAAGAACTATCTGTTGCGAAGCAGCACCAACCGACCAACAAGAAGCAAGTAGCGGATGTCTGCGTGGAGGCGTCTGAGGACATTGATGGCGAGCGTCTAGAGGTAGAATTGTTCGAGCGCGTATCTAAGCTTCTGACGTTTGAGATCCCCCCAGAGTTTGAGCAGGACAAGCGCGCTGCTGGCGGGAAGAGGGGCACGGCGCTCGTGTCTGCTCTTGTCAAGATGGCCGCCGAGTGCAAATGGCAGCGTGCCACGCTTGAGAGGAAGGTCGCTGAGTTGATGAAGGAGCTGAGGGAGTGTGTGGCCGAACGAGCCGCGCTTCAAGGCAACGTCGAAACGCTCGTCGAGGAGCTTATGGTGGCCAAGGCAGATTCCGCATGTAGGGGATTCTATTTTTATCTTACAAATATATAGTTTCGTACTTGAAATATATAATATTATCAAAGTATATATATATATATATATATTATCATAAGCTGAAATATCGAGATTTGATCTCCTTAAAATACTTTTTTTTCCTTTACAAATAGATTTATTTTTAATCTTTTAGAAATAACCATTTCTGCTAACTTTAGTTACAGTTAATAGATGGAGCTATCACTTCAATGTTATACTATGATCACGAATAAAGCAATAAATGAGAAAATAAGTGATTAACGAAACTATGTTTCGGATAAAAGTACACGAGTAGAAAAATGGCTGCCGGACCTACGCATGCGCCTGGGGATGGGTTAAGATATAAGTAATACATTTTGCATAAAGGTTTACTTAATACCCTCTTACACTAAGCTACTTGTATTATAACTACAGGGCTAAGACTTTCCTCACCATCTTTATCTCTCTCTCTCTCTCTGCCTTATCCCTGTAACAACCAACCTTGCCTCCAAACAAGGAAAGAGAAACCTGAAAGAGAAACCTGCTACGGTGGTCGAATGGTCCCGACTAGACTGACGACGACGAGCTTCGGACTCGAATCCAGGCCGGGTTTGCCTAAAAGGGGTTGTCCTTAAATGGTTTTCCACACTCCCTCCACGCAAATGCGGGTACGCTTTATTTTGATTCAATCTTTCCCATCCCTAACACACTAATTTGATTAGTTTGTGTGTAGAGTTGGGTCGAATCCACTCTTTTTACGAACCCGAGTTTAGAATTTGAATCTTCAATTTACCTTCGGATCTTGAATTCAAATTTGAATTTTTGAAAAAAATTATGCACACAATATAAACATAAATATAATAAAATAATAGAAAATACAAGTAGTAACTAATTGTTAACATTCTTTCTTATAATCCATTCATTATAACATTAAATCATTCATTTAAGTGTTAATTTACTGGTCTGGGGTCTGGTTGTTAAGTTAACCCTATAATTATTATTGGTTCTGAGCCACCAATAAGCAGTATTAGAGCTATAAAACAATTTTCACTTGAAAAATTTATCAAAGGATTTGGCTCTCGAATCCTAAATTTTCTCGACTCTTCAAATATTCATAAGAATGGATGATTAGAGGGTCCCATACCTATTTATACATGTACAGCCCAATTGGGTAGTAAGACACAGTACTAAGAAAAAAAAAACACTAGAGAGAGAAGGATAAACAATGTGTCATTTATAACCAGACACACAAAACGTATTTTTCTTAAGCTGTGTGTCATATTTTACTTTCTGCAGGTACCAATGAGGGTCTAGCTCCAATCCCCGAGAACAGCGAGGAAGTGGACGCGCTGGAGCAGAAGGTGGCAGCTCTGGAGGAAGAGATAAATACCCTGAGAGAGACTCGACTCAACCTGGAAGCGGAGCTAGGGAAGGCTCGTGACGAGGGAAATGGGCTGGCCCAAAGGCTGCAGGCTGCAGAGGAGAGTCTTGGTAATACTGCGCACCTTCAGGCGGAGGCTGCTGACCTGCGCGCTTGTCTGGAGGCCTCAGAGCTCCAGCTGGCCTCAGAGCGGGCCAAGCTCGAGTCCTCGGAGCAGCAGCTGTGGGAGGCCCGGGAAGCTGTAGCTACGCTGGAGGCTCAAACAGAAGATCTAGAGGCGAAAGCGACCTTGTTGGAGGACCTGAAGCTGCAACTAGAAGAGGCAATCAACGCCAAGGTCTCTGTGGAGAACGAACTGATCGATGCAATATGTAAGAGTAAGACTTTTGAACTCGCATTGAACGGGTACGAGCAGACCTCGGCAGCTGGAGGACAGATAGAACAACTTTTAAAAGAAAAATCAAAGCTTCAAGGAGAAATAGAGGAGATGAACTCCCTCCTACAGTTAAGAAATGAAATGCAACAAGAAGTTGATTTACTTCTACAAAAAAAAAATGATATACAAACAGAGTTAAATTCAATCCAGACTCAGAAAGATGAGCTACTTCTGGAATATACTAACTCCCAATTGATGATTGTTAATGCAAAAGAAAAATTACAGGAAACACTTATTTTAAATTCAACAGTCACAGAACAAACTAAGCAATTGGAATCTCGGTTGTCGCACTCGGCCGAGCAACAAGAAGCGAGGGACTCACAACTTGCGGTCGCTCGACAGAGGGAGGCTGAATTGGAAGCTGTGTGCCAGGATCTGCAAGCGAATATTAATGTTGAGAAGCAACGAACGCAAGCCTTGGAGTCAACCCTGACAAATCAACAACTCGAGTTGGAGGAGAACTCGCTCGGCTTGAAAATACTCAAGTCTGAGAAAGCGTTGCTGGAACAACAACTTGACAAAGTATCGTGTCCCGAACAGAACATTGAGCTGAGGCTCAAAGATTTGTCAAGTAGTCTGGCAGAAAAAGAAAGACAGCTCTCTGACTGCAAAGAAGCCTTGATGAGAAAGGAACGAGATCTAGATGATGCTTTGTCATCCAAATCCGTGTTAGATGCCGAATACCAAACACTGCTGAATGAGATAGGAAATGCAAAGGACCATGATCGAGCCCAGCAAGAGATACAGAAGTGGAAGGAAATGGCTGAGGCGGGTGAGCGACAACTAGACGAGGCCTTGCAAGCAAGGACTGAGCTGGAGATAGAGTGCAGGAGGCTGTTTTCAATTGAGACCAAAGTCCACGCTCAGGAACACCTGGAAAAAGAAGTGAGTCGTCTCACAGTGGCGCTAGAATCTACGGAACAACAGCTAGGCGATGCTTTAGAGGAGAAAGCCGACCTCGAAGGGAAACTGAACAGTCTCTCTTCGCGGCTTCGGGAATCGGAGGAGGAAACTCGGAAGTGGAAGGACGAGACCTCTCTAGCGCGGCAAAATGTGGAGAACAACCGCAACAGGACGCTAGAGTTGCAATCCCAGTGCGAGAGACTCGCCTTGGTGGAAACTAACCTCTCCCAGACAAGGGACGAGGCCATCAAATGGAGGAACATGTATCACGAGGTGAACTTGGAACTTGACGACAATAAATCCACCCTCGGTGAAATGAGAGTTGAATGTAAACGGCTACAATCCTTAGAGATGCAACTTCGGGGGGAGCACGCTCTGCAGCAAGAGATTTCCCAATGGAAAGAAACCGTAGATGTGATCCGTGGGCAGTTGGAGGAGATGTTTAGATCAAAGCTTCTCTTAGAAGATGAACTAGATCGTAGAAAAACAGGGTATTATGAGATGTCAGGAAGAGCTATTTCAAATAAGAGTGGGGCAGAGAAGTCTGACATTGGTAAAGAGGAACAAGCGTCTAGACACGAATCTGCTGAGAAACATTTGAAAGAACAAGTTGATGAGCTGATGAATCAGGTGAAACATTCTGACGGCATTGTCGATTTTGACATCTTGGAAGAAATCTTACGCAAAATTACCGCTGAGAAGATCACTCTGGAATCACTTTTAAGGAGACAGGAAAAGGAATTAGAACGGCTGAATGACTTAGAAAAACTACGAAAGAACACCGATGACCTGAAGGATCCAGAGCTCACTGAGATGGCGAAAGAAACAATCGCGAATCTGTCGACGCTGATCAAGGAGAAGGACCTGGAGTTGGATGCCTTGTCCCAGAAGTGCGATACTCTGTTGGATCTACAGAGGTCATGCGAGAGGGAGAGAGAACAACTGGCCCGGTTACAGGCCGAGAAGGATGAATTGGTGAGGACGGTTCATGTGAAGCACCAGGAGAGTGTCCAGTACCATGCGGAGATTCAGCGCCTCACTTCTCTACTCTCGCAGGTATGTACATTTATCATCATCATCATGAACTGTTTCCAGTCTTGTGGCCGGGGCTTCCATCTTCTTCCTTTCCTTCTACCATTCTTTTTATTCCATTCTTCTCCTCTCATTCACACACTTGCTCTGTTATATGCTCCTCCTATCTCTTTCTTGGGCTCCTTATCTTTTCCATCCTCATTATGTGCAATTTTATCTTACCATTTCAAAATTATTTTTTAAGAAATCCAATCATAACAATAATTAATTGTACATTTGTGCTAATTTTAGGAGCTTAGAAAGTCTGAGGAGAATCTCCAGCAACATAAGGGACTGGTGCAACAGTTTGAGGATAAGCAGAAAATGCTTTTAAACACACAGAACGAGTTGATCGTAGTGAAACAACGGCTGCACAAACTCGAGGAGTTGGCGAAACTCGGAGAAACCTTTCAGGGAAACAACACCGTGCCTCTGCAGGCTCCTGGTGTTGACGGTACACTATCCTCGCACGAAACTACACAGAATAACGTCACACCGGCGCCCTTCTCTGCCGCTCCAGAGCCGTCGTCACAGGTCTGGGGTCTGGAGAAACGAGTACGTGACCTGGAGTCTGATCTGGCCAGCAAGGACGAGGTGACCCTCAGCAAGTCGGAGCTGGTTGTCCGCTGCCAGGAGCAGCTGCAGCTCAGAGAGCAGGAGTGCGACACCCTCAGGGCACAAGTAGCATCGCTTCACCTGCAGCTAGAACACTTGTCACAGTCGGCCAATCATAGCAAGGTATTGCTTGTTTTTATAATAGTCCGACACCTTAGCTCAGTCGGTGGCGTGTCTGCCAACCGAGCCAAAGGTCTCGGGTCCGATTACCAGCATGACCAAAACATTTATCATTGGTTTAATTTAGGTATACCCTTTCATAGACATGGGGTTGGATCTTGTGTTTGTTCTCTAGTTAGTTTATAAGTCGTGGGCTGATATAATCAGTCGGTTCATTAAGTGGAAGTTAAATACCTCAAATCTATACATATTTGTAAGAAGGTACAGGAAAGATGGATAAAAAACACACAATGGCTGTTTGAATGAAAGTAAGAACACAGTTCAAATTTTACATTGCTGCCACTGGACAAAGAGGTAATGGCTACCTCTTAGAGAAAATCTATTGCTACCTCCCAAAACTCTGACCTAGGTTTCATCCATAATAAGGATGTCAAACTTTAAAAGCATGAAGTTCTGTAACATGTCTTTCTTTTTGTTTTGTGGGTTTTTAATGTGTCTCTTCTTATGAAAAATAGGATAGTTCCGAAAATTCAAAACAATGTGTAACTGTGAAAGTGTTTTGAAGTGTAAAAGTTTAAGAAAAAATGAAAAGAGAAGTGTGTTTTTATATCTAGACCTAACCTAACTATCCTTTCAGGTTGGTTCCTTCACTATCAAGGACTTTACATTATTGTACAGTGTTTCTACACTGTCTTACTATACACATCCAAGCCATCAGGCAATAATTAATTTTATTATCTATAGTAAGATCAAAATAATCAAGAATCCATCCCACTATCACAATTCTAAACACCTAGATTCCTAACTCTCAAATCACAGTAAATGAAACATCTGGCATCGACACTGCACAGCAATATTTAGAATAGGGTAATTTTTTTTATTGCAAACATTATTATTTTGCTGTTTCACTTTCTTTAGTACAGCCACATTTTAAGTTTACTCAATATGTAGACATATGAAATTTTGCTGGATGTGTTTTTATGAACTTTTTACTAAGAACATTAAAATGGCTATCAAAATATATTTAGAGAACATCATAGCATTTTTTGTATTCATAACAGATGCCCGAAATAAAATAAAATGGAATCTTTTCGTGAACTTGATCGATTCACCTTTTAAATTCGAGCCATGGACAATTTTGTTGATTTAAATGCAATTTAACGATAACATTCCGATTCCAAAAACAAATTACCCTTAGCCTAGAAAGTTTATCTGCCTCAATCAAAGAACATTAATAAAATACGCGTTTGGACAGGATATTTTAGCGGCCATTTTGTGACCAAATACAGATGAAAAATAAACTATGTCTAAAGACAACTTTAGGATATTTATTAATTCTATATATTTGATTTGTTGAAATTAAAAATTTAGATACTATTTTTTAATTTGTTGCACTAACTATACCACTTTAAATAAAAGTTGATTTGTTAAAATTCTTATTTTTTAATGAAAAATTAATATTTTATTTATAATTCTTTTTAAACAAAAGCCAATCTTTTGTTGACAACAAATCAGATTCGCTCTTAATATGACTCTGTATTCTAGTGATCTTATGCAAATAAAACATAGACATTTTGCTTAGGTTTTTTATTACTATTTACACTTCTTAGCTTTTTGTAGTCACATTACATTATTAATTACATATTTTTAATGTGAGATTAGATGTATGAAAAAATATAGAAATTGTAAATATTGAGGAATAGTAATCAAGACTAACAAGAATCGTGAAGTCTCTAGTTTAGAATTGCATCTTATTAAAATGTTTGGGGATTAAATAGGAGTACAGTTAATTCATCCTTGTGAACATTTTCCGCTACTTTTTATAAGTCTAGTAAATATACCCCTTAAAGGATAAGCTCAGCTTCTATCATTATTTCCCAATTTATAATTATTTAACCTGAAATTAATTTACACTCGATCCCCCCTTTTACTCAAAAGATGTTAGCTTTTTAATTTCCCAACTTATATGTTTTATTTTAGGTCGATGGTGAAAGGAATGAACTCTCTCAGCTTTCGAACGCTCTCGTCCAAGAACAAACAAAGAACATATATATGCAAAAAGAGGTTAGTTATGAATTCATTCTCTGGTTAACTAAACTATTATTAATTAACTAACATTAATTTAAAAACTGCCACCAGAGTAAGGTAATTGTACCCAATCTTGGTGTCATTTTTCAACTAATTTAAAATAATTGGACACTATCGTAGTCATAATGATTTGCAACCTTTTTGTTGATATGTGTTAAACTATTGTTAGATTCAGTGTAAACATCAGCCAAATTAGTTTGTAAATTGAAATTAATATTCAGTTAATCTAAAATGACCTACACAAACCGTTTGAATACAGGAGTGTCCCACTCCTACAACAGGTTGGATGCCAAACCCCCTCCCAAAATCAGACATAACAATTTTCAAACTGCTAATGCATATACAATCCTGATAACATCTTAACCCTATTATATAAGTGCAGAATAAATCTAGGCCTAAACATGCTCCAGACTGAATTACAAACAATAAAATGACATCCAAAGCCATTCTCAGACTCCTAAGTTATAATTTCACGGATCTGTGAAAATAAAGTATTTAGAGTATTCAAGTATTTGGATTTTCGAGATGAGCCTGAAATAGATACTTGGGATTGACAGATTTATGTTCTCACAATTTCAAGCTTCTGTTTACACTCTACTTTTTTGAGGATGTGGTTTGTGAAATAATGACAGAAGAGTGACGGAGTGGAGGGGGATGATGAGAAGAACCCTACAAAGAGGGTATTGTTCAGATGGCCATTGAGGTAATTAAGTTTTTAAAACTATATATTTATTCAACCCCATACGAGGTTGACTCAATAAGGAGTAAATATAGTAAAGCTAAGAAAGATTTGAATTTAAAATCAAATTCTAAATTAGAATCTTTCTTAACTTTAATAATTTAAATAACTTGAGCTCGCAGACCATTATTTGAATTTACTCCTCCAGAACTGCATAGTTCTATTATACCTTGTATTCCTTGGTCGACCCCACCAGAACTGCATAGTTCTATTATAACTTGTATTCCTTGGTCGACCCCTCCAGAACTGCATAGTTCTATTATACCTTGTATTCCTTGGTCGACCCCTCCAGAACTGCATAGTTCTATAATACCTTGTATTCGTTGGTCGACTCTAAATCAGAATGCCACTGAACAGCAATGAACTGTCTTCAAATCAACACTCGTGGACCGTTATTAAAAACCTCTTTAAATATTTCGGCTAATCGGTTATTTTTTTAATTTGAGGATGTCTTGGCATGTCTGTCTCCTGAGCTAACCGTCTTGGGTTTGATTCATGCGGGTTTCCCCTCTCACAGGGAGGAATTAACGGCCGGGGGTGTGGATGTTGTGTCTGTTCTAGATTTAAATTATTTTATAAGTTGAGTGCTGACATAATAAGTCAGGGTCAGAAAATGCATGCGTGATAAATAAATACCGCTGATAAATAAAAAGATAGTAAAATTTAATGGATCCAAGTAACCAGTCCTTGCAATTATTCCCTTATACCAAATATGAGTCTTGTTGGTGAAGAAGTAAACTGTGTTTGAGTTGGCTATTATGGCAGTCATATTGTGACCAATGACAAATATTTAAAATTTAAGAATTTGAAACTTAGCCGTAATTCAACCTCCTCCTCATCATCAACTGTTTCCAGCCTGTGGCCGGGACAGTTTAGTAAAATGCCTCCATCTTCCTCTAGCCTTCCACCACTCTTCCTCCTTTAATCACTTCAATTCTTCTCCTCTCACTTGCACACTATCTGTTATCTGCTCCTCCTGTCTCTTTCTTGGCCTCCCCTGCGGTCTTTTTCATACATACTTCATTTCCAAACCCGTAATTATTATATTCAAATCACAATACCACTTAAGTCTGAGTAGACTGTTTTACCATTTTAAGCCGAAAAATCCCTTTTATTTACTGACTTTTAATACCGAAATCCAACATTTTATCTAACAAAATTAAATAATTTTACCTACCACAAATCTAGAATATACCCTGTAGTCAGTTTCCCTAATCACTCGGCCATATTTAAGCTTTTAGTGTGTTGTCAGATTCAGGAGCAACGAGAGAAGGAGTCTGCCCTCTTGAAGGAGTTGCAACGTCTACGTCTGCACCTAGTGGGCGTGGAGGAGGCCTACACCCAGGAAGCCCTCAGGGCAGAGGAACAACTGAAGGAGCTTCAGGGTCGATTGAGTCTGGCTGAGGAGCGCATCAAGAACTCTTCCACCGTGTACACGTCCGCCAGGTCAGTCGGAATGGACGGAAATATTACCTTATTGAGAGCATAATAATGTTTGTCGGAAATTTTTGTTTTTGTTTAAAATGCGCTCGAAGAAATGCCTAAATTTGGTTTTCTCTTCTGTAGGATGTACAAAGCTTTGACAAACTCAAAGTTGGATTGAATGTTTACTAGCTCCGACTTGGACTTAGAAAAATTTGATTCTTAAATTAAAAAAAAAAATTATTAATTTTAATCATTTGAAGCTGTTGGTTACAATATAATAATCATGATTATAATAAAAATTCACAATTCTAAATTAATAATACTTTAAATTCTGTAATTTTATAATTATTACTAACCTTTTTGGTTTCACACTTGCTTATAAAAATGTTCTCGGTGGATTTTAGAACAAAGGATGGGCTCCATAGATTTATAGCTAATATATCAGTTTGATATTATTTAAATATTGAATTACTGAAGCGAAGGAGATTATAATGTACAGTTTTGTTTGCGGTAATAGATATAGATCTGGTTTGGGCTCTGGTGACGTCACCTTCAGACGGCGCTAGCGTGGCACGACTTGCAGGGTCGTGGTTTGTGCCCAGGCATTCAACTTTTAGGAAAGTCGTATTGACTAGACAGAGCAATCCACCTTGGGTCTCTATTTTGACGAGATGACCTGTTGGTGTTTGCGCGGGTTGGAATATAGTTGGTTGTTTATGCGACGTGGCAAATAAATGAGCTGCACTGAGTGATTATCTGGGATCTATTCTTGATATGCTTACTTTTGGTCGACGCTGAAATATATCACCAGGCTGGGGCGGTTTGTGGGGCCAAAAGTAGGGGAAAAGTGTTGCACCTGGGGCCATGTGGTTCAGGAGTTGGGCACACCAATAAAACGGGTCACTCGGTTTCTTGATGCCGTGACGTACAATAACATTTTCTTATATTTTGGCTGAAATTAGTGATTTTAATAAATTGCTATCGCAGTATTTTACTTTTAAATATGAGAGTTTTTCACAAGAGCTTCTGGTAAGAAAACTGTTCATTGCAATATATGCCTGAAAAAGACTCCCAACATGTAAGCTATCTGCTACTAAATATTCCTGTGATTATTTTTTAAAACAATACAACTCTTACTTCAACTATTCGAATTATTATTTTTATTGTTTTTATTGGGTGCTATGTCTTACGATAGGTCCAGTCCTATTGTCAGTGAATGTAGACAGCCCTCCTTCTTCAGCTCACAAAATTTTCTTTTTTCCTTAAAGTAATCTAGTATTTGAATCCTCCTCCTTCCTAAGCTCCTCTTTCCCTCAACCTTTCCTCCTATGACGTCATGCAGAAGACAGTTCCTCCTAAAGATATGTCTGATCCAGTTTGCTTTGTACCAAAGAATCGCATCCAAAATGTTTCTCTTCTCACCCACTCTTAGGACTTCATTTGTCACCCTGTCTGTCCACCTGATCTTCTCAAGTCTTCTCCAGCACCACATTAAAAAAATATATAATAATATTGACTCCACATTTTTTTTGTCATATTAAAAGTGATTTGCTAAATATTTGTATTGCCTAACTAAATGTAGATTAGAATGAATGAGCTATGGTCGCCTTCATAGCTGTTGACCATTCCATTGATTCTATTGTCCAGGTTGTCATTTTGTAGTTGATTTAATTTTGTCATAGCGTTTGGGCTAGAGACTCTTTTGGTCATTCATCTCCGTGTGTGGCTGGTTGAGACACCAGGGGCAGTCATAGAGCTCCCAAGTGCGGACTACTCTCGCTGTAACCCTTGGTTTATGTCCGCAGTATCCGAGCGAACCAGCAGGTAGAGACACTTCAGGGGCAAGCGAGACTCATAGCTCAGCACAGAGACGACATCCAGCAGAAGTTGTCCGCCGCAGAGGACCAGGTTCACAAGCACTCTGCCGCGCTCAGGAACCTGCAAGCTGTGCTTGAGCAGTTCCAGAAAGGTACCGCAACATCTGTCTCGTTCTGGACTTGACAATATCACTCATTGGGAACAGGCTTTAGGTTCTTTGTTTGGGGATCCGGGGGGGTGCCAAAAACTTATTTTTTGATATGGTAAACTAATCGTACAAGTACTTTTTACTACTCACACCAGTGGTCGTGCAGTCCAAGGCATCACTCACAATAGACTGAGTGGCAAGTGGCACAGAGGTCATTGTTCAAATCTCGACCGGATGCTTAGACCAGGGATGGGGAGTGTGGCCGTTTCACATATTTTGTCAATGGAGAAAGAAGAGGTGGAGATGTACCATCCAAGGCCTGACCTTGTAGAAACTGGATGAGGAGAAGTGATGATGAATATTTAAACAACAAACCGTTCCTATCAATCTGTATGTGGTTGGCACACTATCTTATTTCGACAAACTTTACTGTACGTGAAAAGTGCGGCCTTCCGATGTCAAAAGGCTACCCGCCCACCCCCTGAACTAGGAGGTGTTTTTTCAGATGTAGTTTTATCATCTCCTTTCCCGGCTAGTGGGAATGGATTTCTTCTAAAATTACTTTTCTTTACTCCTTAAATTAAGCCATTATTAAATCTGCATGTTGTTAAAAATAAAATTACTTTAATTCTAATGTTTCTGCTGAATATGTTGTCTTTAGGGACGCTACTCTTGAATCCCTAAGGATATTCGAGAAAATATCGGATTTAAGACTCGAATACTTAAAGAGTTCTAGTACGGCTTATTAGTGGTTCAGAACCAACACATTTATAGGACAAATTCAACAACCACACCCCAAACCAGTAATTTAACACCTATCTTTTTTTAATATATTTTTATTTAGCGTCTTACTACCCGTTTGGGTTATAGGCTTGAGTACTAATCGCGATAATGGGTTAGGAGTTTGGGAAGGTTTAATTTAGAGGAAGTGAATCCGCATTTATGTGGAGGGAGAGGGGAAAAACATTTGGGGAAAATCACCCCCAGTTCACCCGACCGAGATTTGAACCTCGATCTCCCCGTCTTCGGCAGTGTGGCTCAACACAAAACTAGAGCTATGGCCAACTACGCCACCGAGGCGGGTAACACTTAACTGAATATATGAATGCTATAATTAATTGATTATAAGAATGTTAGCATACTATTTTCTACTATTATATTATATTTATATTTCCTCTCTAGTTCATCCAAGATTGTTTCCAAGATTAAGGTTCCTATTTGAGATTTTGGATTTGTAAACTAGGTGATTCAACCTAACTCTGATTGTCTTCATTCAAGTTTAATATCTATGACAGTATTTTATGTATGTATGAGTGAATGTTAAATCACTTGCGTTAAATTAATGTTGCATTTGTTTACCAGACAAGGAGCGAGAGTTGATGTCTGCGACAGACAATCTGAAACAGCAACTCCAGGCGTCCCACAACAAACAATACGAGCTCTACTCAGAAATAACATCACTCAAGGTGAGTGATGTTTACGAGCGAATGACGTGCATCTGTGATCTTTCAGGATGACACACAAAGACACGCCTGGAAAACAGAGGGAAAAAAACAGGTTTTTTAATACAGAAATTTGTGAATTTGGAACAATTAACTGCAAGTTTGGAAAAATTTGTTTGGAAGGAAAAGTGAACTGAAGACCTAATAGCATTCAACCAAACACTCTTCTTAACCCCCTTCCCCCCGATCCTAACATTAGGTTTCAAGACAAGTGCACATATACATCTTCCTGTTCTAAACACCAATGGCGGGACTTCCACACTTAAGTCAATTTTATTAAAAATAATGTTCCATTCTTCTATACTTCAAAATAGGGTTTTTCAAATGCCAATTTTTCAATTAGAAGCAAACTCGAATCAAATATAAAAAATATTCTTGAAGCTGAATCGAAGTTAGAATACTTTTGGTTAATTAATTGTTTTATTATTAGAAAAAAAATTACACTGTGCATATTTATATAACTTATTAAAATCACTTATAATTTCTTTGATAGTAATTTTTTTTTTTTTTTTGTAATATATAATTCTAATTTGATAAATCAGGTCTTTATCACAACTCACAACTCAATTACTTCAAATCATTTCATTTGAATATTAATCTGTAATGTATATAACAGATTAAAATGTCAATAATTGAACATAAATGGAATATTTTAGCTGTCGATATTTTTATTGGCGAAGCTTCGTAACTGTCAAAACTGAAATTTTTTTCTAAGCTAACCCAAAGCAAATTTTTCCTTTTGAAGTTTAGTCGAAGTTTCAGTGTTTTGAATACCCCTATTTCAATCAAAATTGTTTAGAAAATTGAGGATTCCATCTAAAAATCACAGGGAATTTGGTAGGGAAAAAATGGTGGCAACCCTGAATACACCAAAGTATAGTGAGAGATTATTTTACAAACTCTTATACTTCTCACATTAAATTGAATATCAAAGTATTTTTTAAGTTCATTGTAGGAATTTTATCTCCTTATGAAATTGACTACTTGGCCCTTGATATACGAATAATGGTCAATTATGCTTATTTTTAATGTGAATTAATGATTTAATATGTATCAATATATATGTATATGAAGGTTGAATTATATATATGTTACAGTCCAAACATGATTCCAGGACAAACTAGATCGAACTAGGCTGATATTTTCAGGCACAACTAGTATTCATCCTTAACCCATACGATGAGTCGACCTTGGACATGTTTCATCATACACAGAGTGCACAAATGTTAGATAACCTAACCTAACATAACCTAACCCTGCTTTAAATTTGTTAATCCTGGAATTTTGACCTAGCTCATAGGAAAAATGAGTATAGCCAACAGTTTTACTAGGCCAAACCAGGCTTAGGTTAGGTTAGCTTAGCTTAGCTGACAATATTTGCGCGCAAACTGTGAATGACGAAACCTGTCCAAGGTCGATTCATCGTATGGGTTAAGAAGAATGAAAACTAATACTGCCTAAAAACATCAGGCTATATCGGTTTATCCTACAAGCGGCAGAATGTAACGATTTGGCCGAGTCTGATCTAGTGTGTCCAGAAATCGGGTGTGGATGGTAAAAAACACGCGCGCACATGCACGCATGCACGCACACACACACACACACACACACACACACAATGTATGTAATACACCCTTCAATTAAAAAAACAAAGCAGAACAACATTTGGAAATACTAGTTGAAGTGTGTTGTTGCAATGTTGGTTCTTGACCCTGTACCCAGGGTCAACTGTCGGAGGCTAAAGAAGGCTTGAGTGCAGCCGCTCGTTTAGGTGAACAACTCGACAAGAAGACCGAGACCATCACTGCCTTGAAACAAGAAGGTAATGCCTCAAAAGACGTGCTACTACTATCTTACTAGATGTTCATTAAAAAAAACAATCTCAAACCCTTGGCCCCTTGGAGGTAATAATATTCTATTAACCTTCATAATATTAGGCCATTTGGTAAAGTTTTGAAAAATAAATAAATAAA
>CABFWB010004834.1:17844-53158 GCA_902151455.1 Timema bartmani | reverse complement strand
AGTTTTTCACCCTCTCTTTCTCTCTCCCCACTAAAAATATACAAGCATGATTCCGGAGCTATAAAGACGAAGAAGGTGATAGAGTAGGGATAGAGACTTATATGAAGAAAGGAAGTTAGTTTTGTGTTGCCGTGAGATTTCTTGGTAACGCAAATCGATGTTTAGAGATGTTTTAAATAGATAAACTTAGTCATTATTTTTCTCTTCATTTAATTTCCTGCCTAGTTTTACTAGTTTTCAACTTACCCTTTTAGAATTCATCCCATTCTTTCTTCTTTCTTGATGATCGCCCACATGCAAACAAAGATTACTCTTTTAATTGGTTACGGCAGAGAAACATTTCAGACCTTTTCTAAAAAATAAAAATAAAAGTAGCAAAGGTCACACCGGCTATAAAAGTTGGGTTAAAACTACAATTTTTTTTTGGTGCATTAGAAAAAAGTTGTCATATTCTTAGGTTTTTTTTATTGTCTCGCTGATCTGTAGACAAGACACCATTACTGATCTTGTTGAAAGGCCAAACACTTGTCCTAGTAGAGGAAAATGATAAAGACTTGTAAGGGGTAAAATGGCTTAGAAGACTTATTAGAATACTGGTTGAAAGAAATCTTTAGAAAATTTAAACACTGTTTTTTGCGGTCAACATTGATATCATTTCACTAGTTAGTAGTCTATTGTTTTACATATATTGATATCATCAATCAAAAGTGACAGGAATTAAGTCTTATTTAAGAATTGTTTTGGTATTTCAAAATATGTTTCCCATTATAAATTGAAATATAAGTTGAAATATAAGTTGAAATATATCAACATGACCCTACATAATTAAAAACAGTTAATTGAAGTTCTTAATTATTTTAAGAAACCTCATGAAAAGTTGAACATTTTCACGCGTGATATGGCATTTCTGAGATAAAAATAAATGATTAGAAATATAGACATAGCCTTCTTCAAACAAATAAATAAGTCTTTACGCAGATTCACAGCATTAGATAATTTATATTAGTTTTTTTATTGTTTTAGAATCTTCATAACTGTCATTTCCATAGTAAATATCACAATGTGAGGATATCTTTTTTCAAGTAGTTGGCACACTAAATAAAAACCTCGTGATTAGTTTTTAACATAAAGTATAAGTAAAGCAATGATAAATATATTTTAAAGTGATGCAACAACAAAAAATTTCACAGTTAGTTTTTCCATGACTGAGTTATTTCAGTAAGGTCCGTTTATTTTAGTTCATTTCAATTAAAATTCTAAGTTAAGTACTTAGGTCAGGATATAATTGTGTGGGGGAATGTTCCAAACACCTTTATTTTCATTGGGTTGGTTTGATTATCTAACATTTTTCAGGAAAAAATATATATATAAATTAAGCATCTCATTTGCCGTCCATGATATCCGCATGTAATTACACTAATAGTGCAGAACCAAGGATATGTGGGGCTTGGAATAAATGTACCCGTATTTGTGTGGAGGTAGTTAGGCTATAGCTTAGGAAAAAATATTCTCCCTGCACCGGTCCGAGATTCGAAACCTGATCTTTTCATCACCACCATAAAAGACTAGATGAGGTTGAAATTTAATCAACTGACTTTTGACTGACTGATGAGGCTAGTAAAATTAATTTTAAAAAACGGATCAAGTATTTAAATGTTTGATTTAATGAAGTTTATTATAATAATATTTTTAAAAGCCAAATTATTTGTTTTATAAATTTTCAAAGAAAGAGATGAATAGAATTCAAGCTGTATTTCATGTTACCAATACTATGAATCCAAATTTAAATAAAACCTGATATTTTTTTATGATGATTACACAATTTTGAGACATATTATAATACAAATAGGAAATTTTTAATTTTCTAATTTTTGAGGAATGACCAAGGCACACAATAATTTCTAGAAAATTGTTATAAAAAGGTTGCCTTATGATTGTGAACCAAACAAGTCCATGTAATCAGATTCGTACCCTCACAGGTTACAAAAGTAGTCAGCTGGAGCTGTCTCACAACACCTTAACAATTGATCATGTTGCATGTAACATATACTAAATAAATTATTTATGATATATATATNAGTAGTCAGCTGGAGCTGTCTCACAACACCTTAACAATTGATCATGTTGCATGTAACATATACTAAATAAATTATTTATGATATATATATATTCTATTTTAATATTTGCATATTTTTATTTGGAGTTTGATATTTTTAAAGTGCCTCCTTTCCCCTAATTTTAATTACATATAGTGTTAGTTTAAATTATACAAGGCCAGGAGGTTTTTTTCTTAATATCCCCAGAAAAACTTATCTTTTTCCCTAGCAAAGTGCCTGAATCCAAACTTACCTAATGGCGAATTCCATCGAGCTTGGATGTTAGCTACAGGATTTCTTCAAAAGGTTTGTAATCAAAATCCGGCTGTAAAGAAATTTCAGAAATAATTTGGACAGCAAAGGTTTTTACTAGAATCAGGATGTATAACGACTGTAATAGCTGGAATGTGTTGAAAGCCTGATTAAATCAACACAAAGTATAACTTTCGCATTTTTCCTAGTGGGGTATAATTTTAATAATTTAATTAGTATTTCTGATCAAATTTAATTTCATGGTGCCTCAGCTGCATGGAAAAGAATTAAAACAAAATTGTATTTTTACCGAAACAAAAAAAAATGTAGCCGGAAATATCATAAAGAAACTAGCTAACTTTAATATTTTCCAGATTTTAGTCGGATACTGTCTTTCAATCAAGAAACAATTGAAATCGACTTAATTTGAAAACAAACGGCCTTTCCGATGGTCTCTAAACAGATTTATTTTTACCTTTTAACTTTATTATTTTTGCTTATGTTTTATATAAATTGATTGATGAATATTTGACAACTTTTGTGAATTGTTATAAAACTCTTATCAGTAGGCTTATTGTTTTTCGATCTATTTTGATTTTTTAGAAATCTATTGTTTTAAATTTTTCCCTCTTAGGGTGATTACGTTATTTGACTGGAAGCTGACATATTTTTATGGAAAGAATGAACCATTACATGTTTTTTTAATTTAAAATCTCTCGTTATTTAAATATAATTTTAGACTTGCCGTAAGCACTTTATTGTTTTATCCATGTGTTGCCGTATATTTATTTACTGGAACGAAATCTTTTATTAGAAACCTAATTAAGATAAATATTTGATATACTTTTATATTGTCTAATATAAATTAAATATACAAATAAATCTAGTATGTATATAAAATAAATGATGGTACATGCATATGTTATTTGTGTCTTTTTTTAAAAAACTTAGGATTAATTACATATTTAAATGTATTTATTTGGAGGAAAATGCCTTTACTTCGTCTATAAATCTGTTGTTATGAATATTTTATGGGATAAATAAAAGGCTATAAAAACTACAATGGATATTTAATGTCAGGGTCATCGTTTATCCTGGGTAGCTTAAGGAAGTCAACGGACGTAGAGTTCCTTCGTTTTAAATACACGACAAAAGACAATTCATTCATTTGTAGGTTGTGTTTTCAAATGTTATTTATTTTTCATCTCGTTTCTTATCAACCACCATTAATGCGTTCTTGTCTTTAAATGTTAATTGGATCTTTCTCCTTTTAATCGATATTTTTCAAGCCTGTATTTAGAAATGTATTTAAGGAGTGAAACATGAAATAGATCCTTACAATTAATCAGCACCCGAGTTTCGTAAATTAAAACATTATATCAGCAGAATAGATGGCTTTATAATAACAATTGATTATAATTAAAAACTAGAAAATTTCTTTAGATAACTATTATATTATAGAAGTGTGTTGTAAGAAGTAAATAAGTACTATGATATACAGGTTTTTTAAATTTTATACAAATAAATGAATCACAAACATATGCCCTATCTATATAGGGTTTAAAATGTATTAATCAAGAAACTCTTTTTACTAAATAGTGAAAAAATATTGGATTTGACTTCAACATTTTCTTGGTAAAATTTATTTAAAAAAAATTAAAAACATGGTATTGGATGAATTTAAATTCTTAACAAACTGGTAGAGTGAAGTGTTTTTTACGTAGCCTACTTGGTCCTTACAGCTAGTGCCAGCATTCATAAAAACAACTTATTTTTAACGTTTCAAATATAGTTACCATACAAATAGAATTGGACCAAAAATTCAATTTTTTTTATAGAGAGACGTTTCCATTCAATTAAAGTAAGTATCTGTAATAGGTCTAGCATAACCCTTAAAGCGTCTTATTATTTTATTGGTATGTCTTAAAACATGTCACATTATCGAACAAATCTAAGAGAAAGGCAATAGGAGGATACTTTTAGATCAAATTCGACGGCATCAACACGGAAAGTATGTGAAAGCAACATTGATGAATCGCACCCGACAAAGTACATCCATCTGGGATTATAGCTCCAACCTTTCACGTTGGGAAACAAGTTGTATAGGGAAGGATTAGCATTAAGTATATTTCTATTTGTATTGATTACGTTAATCTATATCCTTTGAAACTAGACGCCTTTTACCGTAGATTGTCTTATCTTATCTATTGTCTTAGCCATCTCTACTTGTTTCTTCAAGATGTGATTTACATATAAATGGCAAGTTCAATTCACTGGTTCGTAGAAAGGGAGGGAGGAAAAATGTACCCATTTAGAACTTTGCTTTCTGTATACACAGAAGCTTTGTGCGTGTCAATTGTTATTTTGTTGTTAAGAACATTTGGTCCTTCTGTGTAGCAGTGAAAAAAAACCAACTGAGCTTCTGGAATCATCCTTGGATGCAAGGGTATGTCTAGTTTATTTATGTTCTTTAAGAACAAACGGGAGAAAATGTTTGCCTTTATTTTGTCTTTTTAGTCTTTATAAAGTGAATTTATTTTTAATTTGAATTTAAATTAAATATTAATGTATGAAGTAGAAGTAGAGTTTATAAGAAGTTACCCGCTTTAGTGACCAAACGAGTTAAGGCGTCACTTACATATTAGATTGACCTTCTAATGAAGGGGAGATCGGGGTTTGATTCTCTGGTCTGGAATACTGAGCATGGTTTTCCCTAAACGGTTCCACACTCTCCTTCCACTCAAATGATGGTAGATTTTTATATTAATATATAATAATTAATTAATAATTTCATAAGACATGTTTTTACAACTTCTATTTGATACGTATATGTTAAAAACTTTTTTTATGTTTTCCGTTAAACTACTCGTCCAGGCTGTGGGAAAGGGATGAGAACGTTATAATATGATAGGAAATGTATCTACATTTGCGTGTATAAATATTGGGAAACATTTTAGGGAAAAAAATTTCAATGCATCAAGCCAGAATCCAAATTCTGACCTTCTAATCACCTGTTGACCACATAAGGTGAGACGGGCGCCTCTATCTGCATGCCCTTCTGTGCGGGTATAATTCTTATTTAATTATTGGTTATTATTGATTGCGAAACTACAATATTACAAAATATATGTTATATTAAGAATCAAATAGCCAAAGCTATTATTTATGTTTTTAGTGAGGATTACCCCATCTAGATATCATATTCTGGAAATTGAAAAATGATACGTGGACGCGGGAATCGAACCCGGGACCATTGGCTTAGTACGCCAATGCTCTAAAACCTGAGCTATCCAGGAATTGTGCCATGTCCAGAGTCATTCTTCCCTCATATTTTTTAAGGCAGAGTTGTAAAAATATTTTTACAAAATAATAAGATTAAATTTTTTTATAAAAATATCTTTACTAAAGTCCTTTCTAAGTTGCAAATGAATACATGTTTAGTAATTTTTAAAATTATATATAAAATTTTGTTTCAATACGTCCAAGTGTCAAATAAAAGTATCTAAAAAAAAAGAAGGAAAAGAATCAGTGGTTTTTCTTTCTATGAATATATTTTTAGAGTTATTAAAACTTCCCCATTTCCAAGAAGAGGACGGAAACCACGTCACACTTAAAAGCCTCAACTTGGCTGAAACTGTCTTCAGTTGTGATAAACTTTTTTTTCTCTTAGAGTTGGAAAGATGGAAGTAATCCTCTGACACTTCGTTCTGGGTTCAGCTAACAAAAATATAAACACCCCCAAGATTAAAATATACAAAACACTTCTTTTTTTCGTTCTACCAGCATATTTACAATAATAAGTAAAGGTAAAAAAATCTAAAATTTCTAGAATCTATACCCATATTTTTCTGTGTGGTGGGGGAGGGGGGTAGAGGGGGAAGGAAAAAGCTTAGGAATAATCATTTTGGTATATCTTTTTGGGATTCTATTCCAATCATTTGCAAACTGTGCAAACCAGACCAGATGAGGCTGACAGCTTTTTGCCCACTCAAATTTCGGCTGGGTGCACTTTCTTTACTATAGTACACTTTTCATTATTAGGAACTTTCATTAAAAACAAACTTTTTCCATGCAAAATTGGTAGAATTTGACTATTTTTTAGTGCTATTTATTATGCATTATATATATATAATTACATCTGCAAACCACATGACCTTACCTACGAATACGTTAACCCATATATAGTGGCTTTTCTAGCTGTCAGGAACTCCCTATTAAAATTGTACTTCACCCCTCATATTCCTTAGATTAAAGTAATAGAGTTAAAACATACTATTAAAAATCTTAAGGAACCTAAAATTAGTATTTATTGAAAGCGACTTCAATAATATAATTATAGTGACTAAGTCTTAATCTAGATGAGATAGAAATAATAGTTTTCTTTACCTATATAGAGGTATCAAATCCATAACCCATACGAGTTAGGTGGAATGTAGAAAACGTGAGAAAAGGTCAGTGTTTTTGGCCTTTTTTTGTTGTTTTTTTAACAAAATAAATATAACATTGCTCCAGTAAAAACACCGTTTTATTTTATTCATGTTGTAAAATCAACAGTTCTCTTATATCTGATATGTGCAAAGTGGCATTAGATGACCAACTTTTTAAATGAAGAGTAATAGTTATTATTAAATTTCAGGACACTCTTGACAGATATTCAAAAACTGTTGAGTTCGCCATAATATGAAGAAAATTGAACTCTATGTTTCCACTGAAGAAATATTTTATTTACTTTCACCGAAAAAATGTTAAGCTATACAAACTGCAAAAACACTGATATTTTTTCGCTGTCCTTATCAAGAGAAGAATGTTTTTGGGTGAATTTTAATAAACCCATACCTTGTAAAAACATCCCTTAGATCACATTCTCTTAATTTATTTTCCTGGCACTTTTTGAAAATACAAAATAATCTACAAGTTTTATAATATACGCAAATAGCAATGGGAACCATTAGTTAAAGTTAGTTAACCATACAAATTGTTATTAAAAATTTCGTCATGTAATCATGCCAAACGACGTTTTATTTATGAAATAAGCTAATCAAATATATAATGAAGGCATGTAATGTACTGTTTTTTAAATATTTATATAGTAAATATTTAATCTAATCGCATTTTGTCAATGTTTGCTACAACCCTTAAGAATTTAATTTGGGACCCCCTAAAGGGTCTCGAACCACAGTGTAAGAACCTTTATTCCATATAATCAAACGGGACTGAGCTACAGCATTTAAAATCAAGAGTCAGGCTCACATTACATATTCTATCATCTCTTTCGATGAAAACTAGTAATTTCACATTATTTTCAAATGTCATGTCATGTCTAAGTCCGAAATCCAACCACCCCATTCAAAATTACTCGAGAAAAAAATGTTCTGTCACACGGTAAAATAATTAAAGAAATCATAATAGCAACTTTAAATTTTTCTTCAGATTTTTGATTAAATTTTTATTCTCTATAAAAGATTATTTTCAAATTGTCAGAACATGTTTGGTATGAAAATAATAAAAAATAGATTTAAGTATTGATGGGTAGATTATAACATTCAACCGATCTGGGTGATGGTTTTATTACTCCCAATTCTCAGAAATCGATTTTAAATTCCAATAGATTAGTCAGTAACAATATAAATCTATTTGGTTTCCATGCTTTTAACTTTTGTGTACCATGGGTTGTTACAACCAAATAGAAGAATATTATTATTGGTATTACATAATCATGGGTATTTTATATGTTCTATTCTAGTTTGAAACAAAATGTTCAAAAATCATTTATCAATGCACCTAAATTTAAAAAATCCAAATAAAACAAGTATACAGTGTGATTTTTAATGAAAAACGCTCTACAGGTGTCAATTTTAGACAAAATAGCTAGAATCATTTTAGAAAAACCTTTTTAACTTTTTTAAATACAGTCATTAGTAAGCTAGTCTAAACTTCTGTTAGAATTAAAATCACAACATTGCCTTGAAAAATGAGACTATAGCATCCAAATATTAAGTTTGGGTGAAATACTACAAAATATTTCGAATTTATTTCAGTGTAGCCTACTGTACCTAGACGGCCATACAAAGGAACAGGCAGAATAGTAAAACACAAATTTTTTAGTTTTGTAGTTTCACACACACACACACACACAAACAAATATATATATATATATGTATATATATATATATAGCGTAAATCTCCATCATAATCTCGATGGGTTTTTTCATGATTGAAATATAACCTATGGGAAAGTAAAAAGTTTAAAATAATTTGTGNGCAGAATAGTAAAACACAAATTTTTTAGTTTTGTAGTTTCACACACACACACACAAACAAATATATATATATATATAGCGTAAATCTCCATCATAATCTCGATGGGTTTTTTCATGATTGAAATATAACCTATGGGAAGGTAAAAAGTTTAAAATAATTTGTGTGTCAAGAATTTTGATTTTTTTTTTAAATGTTAACTCTATTTGTTTGATTGTACCTATTTTACAAAAAAAAATTTAAAACTTTTGTAGTTAATGAAAAATCTAAGAATGGAAAACAATTTGTCCAGTCACCTAAACCAGCTCCAGTTCTTATCTGATAAACGTAATAAACTGAAAAATAAATGCTTACAGAGGCCTTTTATTCTACATTAAAAGTACTAGTGTTAACTTTCCATATATTTTATATTAAATCTAAGAACCGTTAATTAGTTGATGAAATTTCCAATTATTGTTTGTTCTTATATTTATTTTATTATTTTATTTATGGTAAACAATTTCTGTTGGAAAAACCTGCGTTCAAGGAACTGTATTAAAAAAACACTTATTCTATTAATCCTTTTATAATATTATAGTACAAATAAAATATGTTTATCCTATGTCTGTCTAAAGTAAATGGGTCTGGAATGTGGTAAACTCAGCCTCGTGAGGACAAACGAGGAGCTACCTGAATGAAAAAGTAGCGGTCGCGGTCTAGAAAACTGAGATGAACGGCCAGAGGTTTGTTGTACTGACCACATGATATACTCTATCAGCAGAAGTCAGCATTATCTTCACCAACAGACGGTGGACGCTAGGTCGTTATGTCTTGATTGCGGGCTGATGCGATGGAAGGTTTTTTTTTGTATTCTATTTAATTTGTTGTCTCTTTCCCCTGATGGAAATCTCGCTTTAACCCTTTTTCTGGAAGTAAGTATTATGGATGTAAGATAAGAAGCTGCTTCAGTTATTGTTTTTCCAAGAACGGTTGTCCAGAACTGGAAAGCTCATCCCCGTGAAATGTGTTTTAGACTACCAGTGGATATGGCTTCTTTTATCCTTCGTCGCGACTTATCTATGTATATCTCACTCTAATCGGTGAACGTATGGACGCTATTATGACAAGGATCCTGATATAAAAATGTGATTTAGTTCTATAAAAAATAAATAGTAGGCCCACGGCACACCACCCAGTCTTTCTCTCGCTTTTATCTCAAAATATACATTTACTAAAAACTCGTAATATTTGTGAAAATATATAATAGGTCTGTTTATATATTCTTGTAGAAACATTGCACTAAGGATATTAAATGAAATAATATACACTGGTACTTACTTTATGGCATTAGAAACTAGGAACACTGCTACAAAATAAAATGATAAAAGAGAAGCATCTTTGTCCACCAAAGAGCATAAGAATCAAATTCATTTTCAAAGACCTTAATTAAAAAGTATATATATTTGATTATAGCTCAGAAACTATTGGTTTTATAAAATTATATTTCTAATCAAATATTTGTATCTTTAATAGTACTAAAATTATACAAAGATAAGATATCTCAAATAGTTGCGGAGAAATGGATGAAGATTTGAGAACGTATCCTTCAAAAATTACCTTCAAAGTCTTTTGTCATGAGAAAATAAGAACTTCCAGCTTGTTTATAGTAATAAATAGTGACTGATATAAAATTTAATCAAAATAATTAAAGCTAATTCCAAGAAAGTCGATTTTTTCTCTTTTTGCCTTTCAGTAAACTACCCTTAAATTTAGGGTTAAACATAAAATTCTCCCCGAAAAAACTTCGGGACCTTATGAACATCCCAAATACCAAGTTATTGCCTAATCTGTAAAATAGTTTCAGCTCTAGCTCTAGCTCGAAAACCACATTTACTTTCCTCTCGACACCTCGGAGAGAAAGTTTTGTTTGTGATGGTCAAAACATTCTAGCTCGAGATTTTGATAAATGTTGACATTTCATGACCCCCTGAAACAAAAAAAAAAGTTTTTTGCGATGCAGTTTTTTTCTCTTCTCAAGTAGTTTGCTATTTCGAAAAATGCCTCACACTGAAACAAGGATTAAACTGATCCTAAAGGTTTAAAAACCTCACATTTGAAGTTTTATATATTAAAAAGAATAATAACCAAAACATGAAATTATATCATTTTCAGTGAGTTTCACATGAAATATCACATTCCTAAAATTAAAGGAAATTGTTGGAAGAAATTAGATCTATCCTTGCTTTAACAAATATTCATTATTTTTGAACATGGTCACAGCAGAAAAATGGTAAAATAATTGAGAATTTATTGAAGTGGTTTAAAGGATTCAGAGCATCTATTCCCTCAAGGAATACTGCAGTGTGTAAGGATTTGTTTCACTCTTTCTGTGAGTTTACGGTTGCCTATAGGGACATGAGAGGGGAGAATGGGTCAAGAAGTTCACCCAAACCCCCACTTTTCAAAGGCCCCAATCCGCCTTAACATTTTTTTGTGCTGACGCTTGTTTTCTGCGGTCCTAGCACACGTTAATAAAAGGTTAAATTTAAAAAAAAAAAAATTATTTTTCGAGCTAAATTTTTTTAAACGTGATGAGCATTGTAAAGATAAAAATAATTTAGCTTGGTGGCTGAAAGACATTTTCGCATTTATTTAAAAATAGCACAGTCCAAATATTATTTTAGTTAAAACTAGTAGAAAACAGAAATTAATATAACTATTTTAAGTGAAAGCCCTCCTCTCCCCCCCAATCTTTCCCAAAAACAAAAATACATTGCAGTATGCCCTCTGAATCCTCTGCGTGGCCCTGCTTGAGACTAAGAACTGAAACTGAAAATAATTATGAGGTGGCATGACGGACCGATAGTTGAGCTATCCTATTTTTGACACCTCTAGCCCCTAGTCCTTGATCACCCCCACCCTTACCCATGCCACCTCTTCAACCCTCCACCAGTAGGGGCTGGTATTAACCACTCCGCCGCGGACCGAGCCCCTATCCCGAACAGGTTGAGCGTAGTCTGTGGTCGGAGAACCCGTTAAAGGGAACGGACGTTGGGGTTTTATAAACATCCCCTTCCCTCCAGGTGGTTCGGGAACTCACAGATGTAATCAGATTGTGGTGAGGGTTGTTTCAGTCAGTTCGACCACACGCTCAATTAATGTGGACACCCTCGATCTCTACCCCTTCCCCTACTCGTAAATATTCAATTATATCATTAGTTGCTTTTTGCAGTAATGGAGATGTAGTTATAGTTTATATTCTTTATGCTATATATAATTTGTTTTATCAGTAATTATGACCCGCTTTGGTAGTCGAATGATCAAAGGCATCACTCTCAAAATAGGCTGAACTGCCGATGACGTGGGGGAGATCGTAGTTCAAATCCTGGGTGGGTCCACTGAGGATAGTTTTTCCTAAATGGTTTTCCATCTACCTCCACGCGAATTCGGGTACAGTACCTCTAAATTAAAATCTTCCTCATCCCTAACACATTTAGCGTAATTAGTACATTTTATTATGCGCATAGCTCCCACGGGAATAAATAGCACAAAAATCATGGTAATTAATTTTATTTTGAAAAACCACTCCCATAGCAACCAGCAGATATTCGGACCTCGAACTCCCCAACAATCCATTATGTTTTGAGTATTACACCATAGATTGTGAGTCCACCAGTAGATAAGTAGACTCATATAGTCCGTCTTCCGGTAGCAGAAAGGTCGGTTTTCGAATCCCTACTGCGTAAAATCAGGGTTTTTTTCGCCCCTAAATGTCTAGGATTCAAACACTTTCCTTCTCGTAACAGACAAACAGGCCAGGATCTGGAAGGTTGGAATCAAAATGTAATCCCAGTTTGGGTGAACGTAAGTTTTAGTTCCCCCTTAATTATTATAACTGTAATTTGTCCACAGTATCTTCATACCAACTCTGGAGTTTTTAATTAAAGATAACCTTCCTGTGCTTCTGTATTCCTAAACTCTCTGTCGCGAATATCCCAAATGCAATAAGATGCGTATTTTTTTTAGCACTGCGTTTTACTATCCATTCGGGTTATACGATTATGTACAAATGGCTAATGGGCCAAGAATGAGAGAGGTTGGATATAGAGGGAGTTTATTCATATGAGCGTGGCAAGAGAGTGTGAAACCATTTAGGAAAAACCACCCTCGGTACACTCGACCGGGATCAAACAATGATATTCCCATCATTGGAATTCCAGTATATTACAAGAGTAGTGCCTTAGTCTATGCGGTCACCGAAACGGGTGACGCGTAAAATTAAAACTAATTTACGTACAAAGCCCAAGTTTTATTAATTGTTGAAATATGTCTGGGCTAAATCAATCTGTAGTACAGTTTGCGGAAATATTAGCAAGTACTGATTAACCGTTGTCCAGGGGACTCCCGAATGTACTAATGGTACATTTATTCCGTGGAGGCTCTTTCCATGTCTCTATGAGATGAGGGGATGGTGATAGTATGATGGTATGGAACTAGTAGAAACACACCTAAATTAAGTCTAAATAACCAAATCCTGGCTACCGTTGGGGTTTTTCCTCTTTCGGGAAGACTACCCAAGGTACCAGCTGAGAATCGAGCCCGGGAAATCTAGGTCACCTACCAGAAGCTTTCACCACTACACCAAGAGGCCGGTTAACACAAGCTTATAGGGAGGAGTTTTACACACAGGTTAATTAACAATATAATACTATTAAGCTCATTAATATAATATTATAAATTTATAAAAATAATTAAAACTAAAAAAAATAAAATAGAAACACTGAAACAAAATATGGCAAGATAAATAAAAACCTTGCCAGGGAAGGCTGTTTTGGTTTCAGTTACACAAGACCCACTAATATCTCCCTGAGGAGTTTTACCCCATCATCCTCTTAACCCAACCCTCTTTTTTCCTCTCTCCTTCCCCCCATCATCATCCCTCTGTCACTGCCCTCTTTTACCCTCTGGCAAAACAGCGCATATAACAAACTTTCTCTTTACAGATGGAAAATATAAATATTTCTAGAGAAATATTAAGAGATAAAGAGGGGGAATAAAAAGGACCAAAAGAAAACAGATGATGAAATCTAAAATGAAAGGAAAGTAATTTTATCTTTTAATCCTCAGATAATGGAAAAGGGGTAGAACAAATTTTAATGCGGGAAAGTTGAAAAGGCAATTGTTTCTGAAATAATTTCTCAACTAAGATAAATAATTTCATAGATGTGTTAAACCATTTTACATATTTTTGTGTTATAATCAAATTTAAATTTACAAGCTAAAATATTATTTTAACTTAATACATACATTTTTTGAAAAAGGGCCGCATTTTTTTTAACACTTTCAATTAAGACATAAGCTTTATCATATCTTTGAGTTAATTCAAACAATCCCATAATGTATATTAAAATAATGGTATTAGGTAAAAGAAAAATAATTTAATATGTTTTGCTTTAATAGCTCATGAGAAAACTCAATCAACGTTTTATATATATATATATATATATATATATAATTTCAAATATTAAAATTTATGCTATGGTTTCAATTTAATATGTGCTATATAAATGTATATTTTGAAAATTCTGTTAAAGATTAGTTAGTATTTATCTATTTGTATCAAGTCCAACCAAATTTAGCGAAAATAAATTACATTGTTCATATGATTTTTTTTTTTACGATTGTTTCAATAATTGTTTCAAATAACGATATAATATGAAGCAGCAACATATTTTGATCAAATTGACTACACAGTGTTAAATCAAATATTTCAGACAATACGTATGACTCATTTTGGTAATTACTATTTCTATGCAATGCCACCGCGTCCCACTACCCGTTTGCGTTATATGCATAATGCATGTATATATATTAGCGCCACGTCTTACTACCCGTTCGGTTTGTACGCTTATGTCCTAATTACACTTATGGTTTTAGGAATTAGAAAGGTTATATTTATAGGAAGTGTACCCGCATTTGCGTGGAGGGGGATTGAAAAATAATTTTGGAAAAACCACCTTTAGTTCACCTAGCCGAGATTAGAACCTCAATCTACCCATCACCAGTAGTCTAGTCTACTGTGAGAGTAGCGTACGCATGTAAATTGACTACGTAGCTACGTTAAGGGTGAAGGCAGAATTTCAAGAAAAAGCACCCTCATTTGTCTAGGGAAAGTGGGCAACCATTTAGGGGGAAAGGGGAAAACCCACACCACACCTGTTCGGGAATCGAATCCCAACCCACCTGTCACCGAGAAACAAGACTAAATTAGCTTTTACATTAATTTAGAATGCTTGTTGAGGATATACTAAATAAAACATATCTTTCATTAATTATAAGGCTGTCATAAACATGAATTAATATTAATAAATTTGACCTTGGTCGTTTTGATTTAACGTTATCACCTCAGGACCTGATGTTCGTGAGTTCAAAACTCAGTCGGTGTCAACGGATTTTTCTTGAGCGATAAAAATCCATAGCACAACTTCTTACGGATGATAAGTAAAGCTATCGATTGTGGCATGTAAAATAACACTGAAGGGTTTGTGAAAATACCTTTCCCAGCAAAATAGGTAGGCCCTTTCACTTTCACTTGTAGAAATTCCCGTGTGTTGGCATAATAAGTCGGTTCAGAAAGATCACGTTAAATACCCCATATAAATAAATAATAATAAAACAATTAAAAACTAGATTTTATAAAACCGTAAGGCAGCATTATATGGAGGGATAAATTACACCCCCGTAAATTGGTGTCGGCGGTGGGAGTCATAGCGGCACTGTGTGCGTAGGAGAGAGGTACTAGGTGGGCAGAAGCTATTTGTAAGTCGAGCACTCTCATCTGCGTGAATATAGGAACCTCCTCACCTCGTAGCCAACCCTTTTCCACCCTACCTCCTCCTTCTTCCCCCACTAACACCATGCAAAGGCTTTAATTAGCTCAAACTTTGTATGAGTACCTTCGTTCCTTCGTTTTACTGATTTAATCACCGTGCCCCTTAAGTGTTATTACCTTATGGACGATTGATATACATATATACATATAATACTTCTTGTTGAATCCTGATAAATGTAATATAAATATATTCCATGTTATCACTTTAACAGAACGTTATTCAAAGGTATATATTTCGTGATGAGTTATTGGGTAGCTTAAGAAAAGACACCCTTAGTACTCCCCTTCAGGATTCAAACCCTGGGATGTCCAACAAGTAGCAATTTGGTCTGTTCTGGAAGTGACGCCTCAGACCACGCAACCACTAATGCAGTTAAAAATAATACTTCTCAATTCCTTGTGGGTAGTATGAGGAAGGTAAAAAAAACTCCATGGCATCAGCCCGCAAGTGAGCTATACCAACTGAGCTGCCACCGCATGTTGGCGAAGATAGTGTCAACATTTATGGATAGAGGGTGTCATGTGGTCAACTTAACGATCCTTGAGGCCATTAGTCTCAGTTTTCTAGACCGGAGTCTCTACTTCATTATTAAAGTTGCTCCTCATTTGTCCTCAAGATGCTGAATAATTGACTACGTTCCAGATCCACTGATTCACAGAAAATCAGTAAGCACCGGGGACCGAATCCGGGACCTCTGGATCTGTAGCCAGGAAATCTGACCACTAGATCACAGAGGTGGTCTTGAGGATAGTAATCAAGGGAGAACATTAGGCAGACCAGATATACGGCTAAAATTATCATCGCAATAACTATAATTTCGTATTAATTTGCTGTCAGTATATTAGCTACCTACATATACGTAAGGCCAAGACTTTAAAGCTCATTTAAATGAAAACAGTTTTTAACATGCAGGGAGTGAATTGTTATTCGAATGAGCTTCATTGTCTTGGCTATCTGTATCGCTTCTTTCTATTGAGACAAGTTTTCACGAATCTATTCCCGGCACAGTCGAAAAAAAATCCTTTGGTGAAATAGGGCCCTACTCTTTTACGATGATGACTTAAATTTTTAAGGCCTTAATGGGGTCTATATTATAGAATATTATAAATCTAGTTTATAGGTCATGTTCTGAGATAATCAATCACTTAATAAATTACACGTTGAGTGCCCCAAAATTAAAATAAATAATATTAATTTATATGTTAAATACAAGAGCTATTCGCAAAACATTTAAATTATTATTTGATACGGGTATACTTCCACTTACAGATATAAATTTAAATATGATTGAAAAAGATTCCTGTCAACGAGATTTTTCTCGGGTTCGACTCCCGTATACATAACAGGTTTAATCATTGATTCTTTTTAAAATTATTAAAATTACTAGTCATATAATATAGAGTCTTAATGAGAAAGGCATTTCAATAGAAATTCACACGACTTAGCATATAAAATGAAGGGGTAAATCTCACTTAATTAACCCTGCCAGTATTCAATGACAACCAACTTAAACGTGGGTACATTGTTACCTTATTAATTCTGTTGATCAATAGTCGTCCTCTTGGATTTGGAAAGTTTTCTTGCTATTCTCTGTAAATTAGTGGACGTACTAGGCTTAAAATAAACTTTCATTATTAAATATCCTATTTTCATTCTATGTGAAATTTATAAATAATATTTTTCAAAACTGAGCAATAAAATAACTTAAATGATCTAATGATCGCATTTTCATCATTTGATTTGGTAGTGGTAGATTAAGGGTAGCAGCACTGGGGCACGTCACCCCTTCTCCTTTTGATTTTTGGAAAATATACAGCAATCATAAATTTCCTCTAACTAAAAAAAAATCATTGTTAACAGAATAAGAGATACTGGATGCAACCAATAACATATAAGCCCGGGTTTTCCATCCACTATAGAGCTATTTTATGGATAGTTGAAATTGTAGAGGGGGTTCTTGTTAAAAAAATATGAAAAAGTCTATACGCCGAGGGAATCTTACATATTGGAGTCTGTGTCTCCAAACGTTATTACTTCAACAGCAGGGTGATCTTTAATTCATTGAATAGATTTAAAACCTACTTGAGATCAACAATGGGTCAGGAAAGACTCAATAGTTTGACCATGTTCTGTATAAATAAAAATATTGAGATAATCTCTGAAGAGGTTCTAAATACATTCACCAGAAATCATCCGGTAAAACTGAAATTAGAATTGATTTAAACTGGTTCTCTTCTCTCATCTCGAAGAACTGGATTAAGTTTGGTAATAACATTTTATAATATAAAATGATAATTAATAATTTATCAGCCAATTCATAAACGCTTTTATATAACCTTTCTTTATACATCTTTTTAGAAATTAATTTCCACATGGCAATATGAAATTTTTTAGAAGTCTGTAAGCTGGCAATAAAATTATTCGCGTTATAGTTCCCCTCCTGTAATTTTTTTTTCTGGATCCCTCACTGTATGTGGTCAACTCTTAAAAACATAATTGTATTATTCTAATAAGATACTTAAACATGTCAATCATAGTGTCGTAACATCAATTTTATTAGGTTGAGGTTCATTATACTATAAAAAGTTTGTAATATTATTATTCATACAACAGGAAATATTACTAACTCTGCCTTAAAATATGAGTGAAGAATTACCCTAAGCACGGGACGATTCCTGGATAGCTCAGTAGTTAGAGCATTGGCGTAACAAGTTAAAGGTACTGGGTTTGATTCTCGTATCCAAGTGTCATTTTTCAATTTTCAGAATTACTAACTTATTTGTTTTTATATTTTTTTAATGCATGTATCTCATTATACAATCAAGAAGCAGTGAAATTTAAATATATATATATACATATATATACTTAATTATTATAAATAATTAGCTTAGTTATGGCTAGAGATTATGACGCACGCATGGTTGACTATCTATCAGCAGCTGAGAACGAATGGATCCTTCATTTAATTCGAATACAAAATAAATATTTCTCTTGATGACTATTAAATGCAATCTATCTAGTGATCATTCGATATCTTAAATAATTTTCTACAGCCCATCACTACTCAGTATGTATCAACTAGATGTTTCCAGTCGCATTCCTAGACACCCACAGATGGGAAAGAAACCCTCAGACTTACACTAAACATGGGCCAACTTACTATTATCAACAGTGGTGACCGAGAAGTCAAAGGCGTTGGAGTCTCAATGAGTCGTTCATGGGGAGATTGGAGTTCAAATACCAATGACGTTCACCAGCGATAAGCTGTCCACTTTTTATTTTTCCATTCTCCCTCCAAGCCTATTCACGTGCACTTCTTCTGAGCTGCACTCCTCATTGTTTACCTTTAAATTAGTCTCGACTTTCTTCTACTTCTTTGGCCCCTCGAATTCTAAACTTCGACCCTATAAGGATTCAAACCAGATAATTTCTATGTATGAAAGTCAGCGTTACCAACCAAAGTTAAGGCCCTTAAAACTGGATGATTCGTTTGTCCTAATGAAAGGGTGGCTTTAGTTGGGATCATGGTCCTAGGTTCCATAAGTTAGCGGTCACGTGACTCTTAAGAGAATGGTAAAAGAGGGAGGAGGGGGGAAAAGATTATCTCTATGACGTCACAGTCTTAATAGCACTGGGCCTTGTGCCGCTTCTTTGTCATAAGATTATTATCTCTTTGTTCTGACAGTGGCTGCAGCTGTCTGAATCAGAGCTGCCACATGCAATCAACTCATTTCTGAATACTCTGAAAGTGAGGGCGAGTGCCTACCGCAAGTAGATTTCAGGCAACCCATTTTAAATAGTGGTCGTCTTCTTTCGTTAGTTATAAAAAGCGTCCTTAATTTATATTTTGATATTAAAACAGATCTATTTCTAAATTTTTTTAAGTATGGTTTTTTTTTCTACATCAATTTCAAATGAATCTAACTTATACTTTCACGTTTAAATAGTCCTATTGAGAATCCAATCGTGTACTTTTAAAAATAATTATTTATTTGGGAAACTTAAAATGTACAATGAACTCTCTTAACTTATCTAAGCATAAGGCTTAAAATAGCTTATTTCTAGAACACCAATTCCCCAAACCCTTACCAATGATACATTTTAAGCAATAATGGGTAGTGAACCCAAGATCTTTAGTGCAGAAGGCAGACACTCTAAAAACTGAGCTAACGTATGGGCCTGCCTAGATTAAAATATGTGCTGTGTTTCAGTTTTGAAACAGCACACGTTTCAATTAATTAAATTCATATTAATTAATTTAATTAATGTATTATTTCCCCTCGTAATATTAGATAAAGGAGAAAGCCGTCATTGATAGCAAATTATCTTCTTTCGTTAAATTTTTTTAATGATGCCAATTTACTATTCTGATTTAATAGTAAATAAATATTTATTACAATTAATATGTTTTATTTATATATAATTTGATATTTAATGTTTAGTTTAAACAAAACTGTGTGAAAGCCAAACTTATGGATGAAGTAGTAATTTTAAAAATCTTTTATCTCAATATGTATTTTTATCACCACATCTCACAGCTCGTTCGTGCTATAAACATATTAAATAATTAAACTAATATTTTAGGGCTGAGGAAGGTGGAATTTATAAGAAGTGTACTCTCATTTTCATGGAGTGAAAGTGGAAAACCATTTAGGAAAATCAACCTCAGCCCACCCGACTGGGACTAGAACTCTAATCTCGTCGTCATTGGAAGTCTAGCTTATTGTGAGAATGATGCCTTAGACTAGAGGTTCCCAAACTGGGTTCCATGAAATAAATATTGATTTTTAAGCTACTTTTTATTAATATTGTTATATCATATACATACATTTAGTTTTCACAATTTGCTAAAAAATGTTATGTTTTTTTTCAATTAATGCCTGACTAAACAAATTTTTTCTTTTATTTAAATGTAATGGATTACGTAGGGTTCTAGAAATGTGTGCGTAGGTTTTTAATTTCACCTCGTAAAGTGGGTAATATTAGGATATGGTAATAGGGGGAGGGGATGCATAGCGAGTTATATTATTATTGGCTTCAGGGGGTTCGCGATGTGGAAAAGATGGAAACCAAAGCCTTAGACCATTCTACCATGGAAGCGTATTTTATTTAGAGTTCAATGTTCAAGGGAACTAAGATTTAAAAATGTATTTTAAGAATGAATTCATAAATAAATATTTTAAATAAAACTTTTAAGTACTTTATTTACACATTTAAGATGGCCTATTTGTTAATCTGTTCAATATTATTCGTAGTTATTCAACACATGTTTAATTAATTTTAATGTCTGAAAGATCTAACCATGAGTAAGGTGTATATTTAGAGTGTTTACCATCATTCTTTTGGAAAAAGGGATGAAAACTGGTGAGTAAAAAATACCCTAAGCGAACCCGAATTGTAATGAGATTGAGCTTTGATCTTTACAAGTAAGAGTCAGGAGAATAGAATAAGTGTCTTATTAACTATTTAGTTTATTAATAGTATTCCTGTAACAAATACAATAGTGTAAAGGGTGGTGCAATTATATTATATATTTTGTTTTGAATCCTCACTTTATGGTTTGAATAGTTAAATGAGCTAAATAATTAAATTATAAAAAATAGTATATTTATGAAACATTTTTAATACTTTTTATCACCACTGAAATTATTCCACACGTTGATGTTTTCAAAATATGCAATTAATTTATATAATCTAATTTAAATAACATTTAATAATATTGTATGATTAATTGAAATACTTTCCATGTTAATAATAAAACCCTGAATTTTGATTAGAATTTTATAATTATTAACTTGTTTGAATTGATAAATATTTAATATATGACCACTTGTGAGATATGCAATATTATGTAATCTAATCAAAGTCAATGAATTGCGCACACTTGTAATCTTTATTATAATGGTGACATTTTCATAAAAAGGGCTTTTTAATAAATAAAAACTCCTTTTTTTGCGGTCAACACTGGAAAAATGTTAGTGTATCACTATTATTATTGTTATTGTTATTATTATTATTATTATTATTATTATTATTGTTATTGTTTATTATTATTATTATTATTATTATTATTATTATTATTATTATTATTATTATTATAAAGTAATGAAGCGTCTTTTTTAGCACAGCATTTTACTTACTTATTTACTTAGCCCCGCATCTTACTACCCGTTTGAGCTATACGCCTAAGTACTAATTAAGCTAATGGGTTAGAAATCGGGAAGGTTGAATACAGAGGAGGTGAACCCACATTTTCATGGAGGGAGAGGGGAAAACCATTTAGGAAAAACCACCCTCAGTTCAACCTAGCGAGATTCTAACTTTGATCTCCCCGTCCTCGGCAGTCTAGCTCGGCACGAAACCAGCGCGTTAGCTGACTACGCCACCGAGGCGGGTAATACAGCATTTTGCTACCTGTTCGGGTGATACGTCTATTGACGCTATTTTTGAGAATTGATAGCTGTAGATAACATGATTTTACATATGAAAATGTGAAATTATATGTCCTTACTTTTCTAGCTAACAATGATTTTTTATTAAAATTGGACTTTACTTTATATAGCAACATCACGTGTTTGTTGATTCTTGGGGAAAAAATAAAGACAAATATATCTTGCATATTGACTTAGAGCCCAAATACTTCAGGTTGACTTTCAAGACACAGGTCTAAGGTCAACTATCAAAGCTACATTTTTAAAACCCGTAATACCATTACGGTTTTACCCTCTTTGGTGGCGACATAAGTTAACTCACTAATCTCGTGTTAGACTAGACTGCCAAAGATGGGGATATCAGGATTCGAACTGGATCAGGTGCATTGAGCGTGGTATTTATTAAATGGTTTTCCACTCTACATCCACGCGAATATGGGTACAGCTCCTCTAAATTAAACCTTTCTTATCTCTTACGCATTAATGTAATTAGTACATAGGCGTATAACCCGAACGGGTAGTAAGACGCTGTTCTAAATATAAAAAAGTAGCGTTCGTCTCTGAAGGAGAAAATTATCATATCTTATAAAATATAAAATAATTTATACTACCACCTAAAATGTATGATAAGCATAAATAATCTAGCGCATGGATACTTACTAAATTGAACCACTTTAATAACGTTCAAGCAAACTCGACTTTTGAAAGATTATGATTAGTTTACACTTAATACAATGATATGCGATAGACTAAAAACAGCGGCTTTATCCGAGGTGAATTTAAGATTATTACCGTATGACCAAGATTACACTTGATGTTTAATCTGGATTTCTTATAACAGACTACGAATAAAATATATGAGTTAATAATTTAAAATAATCAAATAACTATTGTAATGTTTGATAATATAAGGAATGCACAAAAGTTTCGTATTTTGTGTTTGATTTATTTGAGGTATTTTAGGTGGGTTGGTAGGAAAGGAGAGCTAAGGGTAACGTTTTTGTAGTTTTTATATCAAAATAAATCAAATATTACTTCAGTACTAATATAGAGTTTAGTGTTCTTCACATTGTAATGAAAAAAAATATATGTATATATTTTTATTTATTTATTTATTTTATTTTTATTATTTATTTATTATTAAATTTTTATTATTATTATTTATGAATTTAGGAATGAATTTCATTTATATAATATATAATATAATATTGGGCGCTAACTACCAACCCCTCTTGTTTTGTGAAGCAGGTTTTTAAATGTAATGGATTACGTAGGGTTCTATAAATGTGTGCGTAGGTTTTTAATTTCACCTCGTACAGTGGGTAGTATTAGGGTATGGTAATAGAGGGAGGGGATGCATAGCGAGTTATATTATTATTGGCTCCAGGGAGTTCGCGATGTGGAAAAGATGGAAACCAAAGCCTTAGACCACTCTACCATGGAAGCGTATTTTATTTATAGTTCAATGTTCAAAGGAACTAAGATTTAAAAATGTATTTTAACTATGAATTCGTAAATAAATATTTTAAATAAAACTTTTAAGTACTTTATTTACACATTTAAGAAGGCCTATTTGTTAATCTGTTCAGTATTATTCTTAGTTATTCAACACATGTTTAATTAATGTTAATGTCTGAAAGATCTATCCATGAGTAAGGTGTATATTTAGAGTGTTTACCAGCATTCTTCTGGAAAAAGGGATATAAACTGGTGAGTAAAAAATACCCTAAGTCAACCCGAATTGTAATGAGATTGAGCTTTGATCTTTACGAGTAAGAGTCAGGAGAATAGAATAAGTGTCTTATTAACTATTCAGTTTATTAATAGTATTCCTGTAACAAATACAATAGTGAAATGTGGTGCAGTTATATTAATATATTTTGTTTAGAATCCTCACTTTATGGTTTGAATAGTTAAATGAGCTAAATAATTAGATTATAAAAAATATTATATTTATAAAACATTTTTAATACTTTTTATCACCACTGAAATTATTCCACACATTGATGTTTTCAAAATATGCAATTAATTTATATAATCTAATTTAAATAACATTTAATAATATTGTGTGATTAATAGTAAGACTTTCCATGTTTATAATAAAATCCTGCACTTTGATTAGAATTTGATAATTATTAACTTGTTTGAATTGATAAACATTTAATATATGACCACTTGTGAGATATGCAATATTATGTAACCTAATTAAAGTCAATGAATTGCGCACACTTGTAATCTTTATTATAATGGTCCAATTTTAATAAATAGAAAATCCTTTTTTGACGGTCAACATTGGAAACATGTTACTGTATCACTATTATTATTATTATTATTATTATTATTATTATTATTATTATTATTATTATAAAGTAGTGAAGCTTCTTTTTTTATTACAGCATTTTACTTACTTATTTACTTAGCAACGCATTTTACTACCTGTTCGGGTGATAAGCCTATTGACGCTATTTTTGAGAATTGGTAGCTGTAGATAACATTTAAATTTTTTTTAGCACCGCGTCTTACTACCCGTTCGGGTTATACGCTTTAAGTACTAATTACACTAATGGATTAGGAATTGGGAAGGTTGAATTCAAAGGAAGTGAACCCGCATTTGCGTGGAGGGAGAATGGAAAACCATTTAGGAAAAATCACCCCCAGTTCACCCGACCGAGATTCGAACCTCGATCTCCCGTCCTCGGTGGTTTGGCTCAACACGACTGGCGCGTTAGCCAACTACGCCACCGAGGCGGGTTGTAGATACCATGATTTTACATATGAAAATGTGAAATTATATGTCGTTACTTTTCTAGCTACCAATGATTTTTTTAAATTAAAATTGGACTTTACTTTATATAGCAACCCCACGTGTTTGTTGATTCTTGGGAAAATAATAAAGACAAATATATCTTGCATAATGACTTAGAACCCAAATACTTTAGTTAGACATTCAAGACACAGGTCTAAGGTCAACTGTCAAAGCTACATTTTTAAAACCTGTAATACCATTATGGTTTTACCCACTTCGGTGGCCACATAAGCTAACTAGCTAATCTCGTGTTAGACTAGACTGCCAAAGATGGGGATATCAGGATTCGAACTGGGTCAGGTGTATTGAGAGTGGTATTTATTAAATGGTTTTCCACTCTACATCCACACGAATATGGGTACACTTCCTCTAAATTAAACCTTTATTATCTCTTACGCATTAATGTAATTAGTACATAGGCGTATAACCCGAACGGGTAGTAAGACGTGGTTCTAAAAATAAAAAAGTACCGTTCGTCTCTGAAGGAGAAAATTATCATATTTTATTAAATATAAAATAATTTATACTACTACCTAAAATGTATGATATGCATAAATAATCTAGCGCATGGATACTTGCTAAATTGGACCACTTTAATAACGTTCAAGCAAACTCGACTTTTGAAAGATGATGATTAGTTTACGAGTCTACACTTAATACAATGATATGCGATATACTAAAATCAGCGGCTTTATCCGAGGTGAATTTAAGATTATTACCGTATGACTAAGATATCACTAGATGTTTAATCTGGATTTTTTATAACAGATTTCAAATAAAATATATGAGTTAATAATGTCAAATAATCAAATAACTATTGTAATGTTTGATAATATAAGGAATGCACAAAATGTTTCATATTTTGTGTTTGATTTATTTGAGGTATTTAAAATGGGTTGGTAGGAAAGGCGAGCTAAGGGCAACGTTTTTGTAGTTTTTATATCAAAATAAATCAAATATTGCTTCAGTGCAAATATAGAGTTTAGTTTTCTTCACATGGAGATATCAACATTTCTTGAATATCTGTAAAGAGTCTCCTGGAATTTAAATACAGCTTTTTCTCTTCATTTAAAAAGTTTGTCATCCAAGGTGAGTGAGCTTAAGTGTTGGGCTATATTTTATGAATTAATTTAGACTAAAATAAAAGTTTTTTGTTTATTTATAACAGCTTGGAGAGATTTTATCAGTCATAGTTAAAACATGCTTTTTTTCTGAAAGACTTAATTTACTATGAACCGAATGCAACAAATTATTTCGTAAAATAATTTCAGCTCAACCATTATGACAACACACTTTCACACCTACCGCTTACCTATTGTCTGACAAAACATTATTATATTTCACGCACACAAGTATGTGTGGAAATATTTGACATTTAAATAACAATGAAGAGTGAAAATAAAATCCTGACAAGGTCCTAAAATAAAAGAAAAAACGTGGTAAAAAAAAGTGTTCATACCTATCATTTATTGCAGCACGTGAAGCAACGTTGAAATTTTATGTTGCTTTTGGATGATAGAATATGGATTTATCAAAGTTTATAACTATCTCGTGGTGTTTTTATATATTCAATAAGAACATCGTTTACAGTCGAGTATGAAAAGTAGGGCCTTTTTTATTTGTTTCAAATAAATTTTAGAAATCATTGTAAAACTGGATGCTTTTACCACCTAATGTAGATAAATTATTGCAATCTTGAAAATTTTCGATCTGGTGATTATGAAGTTTAGTTAGCCTCTGAACTCTAATAAATGGATCTTACAAATATGTCTGTCTGGACGGATGCAAACTCGTACCCATTCAGAGTGCTTGGGAAGACAAATTACCGGGTGTTTGCCCCCATGTTGGTGAACTAACTTGGCCCCGGCTGTTGTGCTGTTGCACTAAGTATGGATGTAAAGGTTTTCTCAAGGTGAACAAAAGACGTCAAGTGATTTATTATATAACTTAGCACAATCCTAGCCTATCATAACCGAACTTAACCTAGACTAGCCAAACTAAGCTAACCCAACCTAACCTAAACTAATTTAACCTAACCTAAATTAACTTAAACTAAACTTACCTAATCCTAAACTAACCTAAACTAAACAAACCTAACTTAACCTAACCTAGCTTATGGCACAACATAACCATACCATAAAAAAGCCTAGTCAATATAATTCACAACACGATCCTAGGGGTCAGATTCATAGTTAGACTTTGTGCGCCTCAAATGCGGCTCGAAAACAAACATAAGATTACACCCATCTAATCTCGAATGGAATGGGATTGTTTCGCAAATTAAACTGGTCCATTCCATTCGAGGTTAAGATAGGGGTTGTCTTGTGCTTGGTATCCAGTCACAATTGAGGCGCACGAAGTCTGTTTATGAATATGGCCCTAAGTATGTGCAAAATGAGAAGGGAGGTTTTGGTTTGTCCATGTGGCTGAATTAGTACTATGGCTGGGGCTAAAGTAGTACTGAAAAGGGATTGGTGGGGCCAAATTTTTATTTTCCCGTCTGTCTGTATGTCTACACCTAGGGTTACAGACCTTTCAATTTTCCAAATCCCTAAAAATTTAACTTAGTATTCATGCATACTACCCTAACTGGTAAAATTTTTATATAATAGTTTGATCAAATTCAGCATATAAATAATATAGTCCTGTGTACCAATACAATCATCATTTCGGTGACAAAATAACACTTACCGTAAACATTTCCTAACTAATAATTTTATATTTAGCCTATGAATATCTATTCAGATTGCGTCTAATCATTCAACGTCACATTTTTTGAGAATTCAGTTTGCCTATAACACTCGTAGTTCACTTGTTGAAAAATTGGCACGTAAGTTAAATATGCAAGGTTTAAATCCTTCTCTATGACATCTTTGTTAAAAATACATTAGGCGACATATTATATTCCTTAAAGCAGCCATTTTGGAACCAAGGTTATTAAACAATTGTTTAGAAATATGATTTTGATCGTTTTTAATACATAAAGATGTATTCTTTCTTCTCCCCTCCCCCCACCGCGTCTTATTACTTGTTCGGGACATTAATTGTGCTGATGGAATAATGATGAGTAAAGTAGAATTTGAGAAGAAATGTAACCACATTTGGATGAAGAAAGAGAGTGGGGAATAATTTAAGTTCCAACACCCTGAGTTCACCCTACCGGAGTTCAAACCCTGATCTCCCCATCACTTGCAATTTAGTCTAAAACGAGAGGGATGCATTACATTATGCGACTACCGGTGCGGGTATTTAAACTCTAACAAAGTATTAATTCGTTTGTTAGACACGTGGACAAAAATAACCCTGATCTCCCCATCACTTGCAATTTAGTCTAAAATGAGAGGGATGCATTACATTATGCAACTACCGGTGCGAGTATTTAAACTCTAACAAAGTATTAATTCGTTTGTTAGACACGTGGACAAAAAGCTAAACTCATTTAGTTTAAAGGTGATAAAGAGGTCGGTGTTAGAATCTAGGTAAAATATACTGAATGAGATTTTTTATTTTCTAATTGGTCTGCCACACTCTCTCTACGAAAATTTGGGCACATTTACTAACTAGATATTTCTCATTACCAATCCTATAGTGTTAATACTCGGGTAGCAAGATAAGAAAATAATATTTTAAATTTCACTTTTACTTTAAAATTCCTGATTTAACTTGAGCAAAATGTTGTAATGCATAAATTATATAGGTGAAATAACTTGTTGAGAAATAATTTGAATAACTTATCACGTTGAAACATCAAAGCTCTCGAGGTATATACAATGTACTCAGAACGTTCCATCTCAAAACTGAAGTTGAGATTAGTGTCGAGTCATCTTAAAGAAGATATTTCCTTACATTCTCCCTCGTACAATCGGTGACATATGTACCGTCCGTCAATCACAGTTACCTACTAAACTCAATACGACCTTTATTATATTCGGCAACGGTTGTTGAGTAATAATACCTGGGCTGGTGGTAGGCCGGTGTTGCTTCTTCAATTGTTCTTGAAAATAATGTTTGTTTATCGATGGAAAGGCCTTAGCCAATATATAAGGCAACGTGGATTTGTTTCAGCTATCAAAAAGTTGGTGTCAGAAGTCTAGTGAACATCTACTCATACATATCATAATGAAGGTGGTAAGTCAAAGGGTTTTTTTTTATTTGTCTTTTGTTTTGTCACAACTTCTAAAAAGGCATTCGGGCTATCTACATTAATCTACACTAACAGGGTACAGATGAAGATAGTAGAATTCAGAGGATTAATTAGTTGGGGTATTTAACGTACACGTACTGAACTGACTGATTATATCAGCACACGGCCTATACACTAACTTTAAATCTAGAACAGACACAACATCCATTGCCAGGCCATTAATTCATCACTGTGAATGGGGAAACCCACATTTCACTAATGGTAAAATTTTTCATCCGTGTCGGGAATCGAACCTGGGACCCTTAGTTCAGTAGTTTGTTGTATCTATATATAGCTATACGAATACTATTTTATATTGAACAGAAACTGACACTAACCCCTAAGGGCTCTCTAACACTTAAGGACATTTAGAAAAAAGGAATAAAAACATGGCACCCTTTCGGACTGATTAAATAATTCTCTCGGATCGGGAAAGGGGGAGGGGAATTAAATGTTTAAAAAAACTCCCTCATTCAGTTGACAGACACGCTACCGACTAAGCTTAGGTATCGGACAATTCAAAGAGAAAATGTTCCCGCATTTGAGTGATGGGAGCGTAGGAAAATCATTGAGAACAAAAAACTCACTACGCCCTGCTGGGATTTTTAATAATAATAATAATAATAATAATAATAATAATAAGCACCGCGTCTTACTACCCATTAGGGTTATACGCTTAAGTACTAATTACGCTAATGGGTTAGGAATTGAGAAGGTTTAATATAGAGGAAGTGAACCCACATTTGCGTGGATGGAGAGTAGAAAATAATTTAGGGAAAACCATCCCCAGTTCATCCGAACGAGATTTGAACCTCGATCAATCCGTCCTCAGCAGTCCAGCTCAACAAGAAACTAGTGCGTTAGCTAGCTACGCTACCAAGACGAGTTTGGGATTTGAGCCCCTATATGATCGTCATTGGTGAAATATACTAGTTGAACTTTGACGCTTAGTCCACACGCTCACCGATGCAAACCTATGATTCAATTATTTTCTAGTGGTATCATTTTTCTTTTACCCGCACCGGCGGTCACGAAGCCAGGCTCGCAATATATTGGATAGCTAGCTAGTGAGGGGAAGGACGAGGTTTGAATTTCAATAAGAGTAACTGGGAAGGATGGAAGATGGGGGAAGTAGCATCGAAAACCCAATCTTAAAAGCATCCATACATTCACAGATTTGTTTTTAGCACCACTTATGTAATAAAGACTCTAATGGGTTGTAGATGAGGAACGTTGAATTAAAAGGAATTGTACCCTCATTTGCATGAGTAGAGAGAGTGAAAAACCATTTAGGAAGAAACCACCCTCAGTACACCCGACCGTGATTGAACCATGATCTCCACTTCATCGGCAGTCTAGTCCATAGTGAGAGAGTAGCGCCTTAGACCATGTGGCCACCGAAAGGGGTGATTCATCCATTAAAGTAAATTATATAATGATAATCAGGCTACGTTTTATGTGCAGTGTTTTGAAGTACAGCGCCACAAACGAGTAAACTAAGGGGTGATGGGAAAAGTAACAAACAATATTATCCTCAAAGAAGAGTAGAAAATAAATGTTAGTACGACACAATCGCACAGACTCTCTCATGTTGTGTATTATAGCTTCAAAGAAAATACTGTAGGTTCTAATCATAAAAACAAGCACATCATCTTATTAATCATAAAAATTCACTCTTTACATATATATTTTAAATAAAAATATTCAAATATATTAATTTTAACAAATTCAAAATTTCCAAAATAAATTATTTTTAACATACCCTAAAATTATTGGTTATCTGTAAAAGTAAAAACCTATTCTTATTTTTCATGAAAAACTAGTCACAGATTTCCATTTTGGATTAAATATTCAAGATAAATTTTCAAAACATTCTAATTTTATAAAATTTGATGTTAAACTAATTTATTTAAGACAAATAAAGATACATTGTAATTGATTTGTAAAATAGTCTCCTGATACCAATGATAATATAAATCGGTAAAACCATTTTTTTTAATATTCGAATTAAAATAAATCATTGGTAAACTACTCGCGACCAAATCCTCCCTCACCCATAAAACAAGTATACAGTATTTTTTGTCAATTTCATGTCAAACACTCTCCAGAAATATATATAAAAAAAAATCATTATAGCCATTTTCAAAATAATTTTAACTCTAAAAAATCACTCCGTAGTAAATTATCCTTTATCGAATTTTTACCCAAAACAAAGTATACATGGTGGATGTACTGAGGATTGTTCTCACAAACACTCACAAGATACCCATTTGAAATCAAATCATTAGTGCCATTTTAAAAATATTTCAAGTTTTTGAAATATTAGTACTTAGTAAAGAAATTAAAATGATGAAAACAGATTGGAAGGGAGGGTGATATAATTATAATAATTTAAAAATTATATTAACACGTGGTTTATATAATTGTTTAAACACCAATCTTGGGCATGCTAGTTTTAACATTTCAAAATTTTAAAATGTTCATACACAATCAACAACATCCAAATTAACTTATATTCACATGTAACTAATTTTTTTTAGTAAATGGAAAACTTAATTTTCGACATTGGTGGATCTAAATCAAGACCTTAAAGAGGAAAAAATGCATTTATGATATTGTTCACGGATGGTATAATGGGTTAATTTTTATCTTGTTTAATTCTATAAGCCATGTGTAGTTTTTGTTTTATCAAAACTAAAGGTACTATTACAAACACAATAAGACCCATCAATAAGAGGATAGACTGTTAAAACCAAATATGATTACACCCAAAGCTAATACTTTTTGGCATTTGATTTTTTTTAACTTTGTTAATGTTAAAATAATCCTGGCCTAGGTTTTCACTAATCAAGATAATAAGAGCGAAGCTAGATTGTATGCTCAGATTTTGGTAGTAAAAATAGTAGCTGGTGGTTACTAAAGTTACTAAAATAATTTCAATATATTTATACATCAAGTCACGTTATCTGCAGCTGTCATTTTTTATATATCTCATCATTTTTTTAATTTATTTGAGGTCTTTAACTTGCACCTATAAACTCTACTTCCTTAGTTCCTTCCCGATTAGTGAAATTAAATGCGGAAATCCCAGGCTGGTAGTAAAATATGAAGTATTTTTTTAATGTCTATATATTATAAATACCTATAAGATAATACAAATTATATTATGATGCTATCAATGTTGGCCACAAAGAAATATGTTTTAGTTTCAAAACTGTTTAAGCAATCATAAGTAGGTGCTTGAAGTAATTGGTTTGTTTTGGGCGAGAACTATAGTACTAGTTATTTATAAGTTTCTAAAATATTAAAATAATAAAATAAAAATAATACCATTGCTAATGATTACGTGGAATAATTCAAATCACGGTTGGATGTACTAATTGGATAATTTTCTTAAAATATTTCTCACTCTACCTATACGCAAACGCGGGAGATTTCCTATAAACTCAACTTCCTTAGTTCCTTCCCGATTAGTGAAATTAAATGCGGAAATCCCAGGCTGGTAGTAAAATATGAAGTATTTTTTTAATTAAAAAAATTAAGCTTAAGAAAGATTCATTTTAAGCAAAAGTGCTGAAATTAGTCCAGATATGAAATTAAAAACCCCATTGCAGGGAAGGAAAAACTTTAGTGCCCTCAGCAAGGATTCAACCTTGACCTTTAGTGTTATAATCTGTTAAACTCTCCGTGCTGCTAGCTCTACAGAGAAGTATTGTGTCTAAAAGTGATTGTAAAGCTTCTGAATAAAATTAAAGTTCAAATTGTCACTTATTATTTGCAGGTTTTTGTATGTTTGGCATTAGTGGCAATATCCCTGTGTGCCCCTCAGAGCCCCAAAGATGTCACCGTTCTGCAGTATGTCAACGATGTGCGACCTGACGGCTATGACCTACTGTAAGTCACAGTATGATAAATATAATATTTCTCATCCCTTAGACTAGACAGTCAACTATTTTAAAATACTGTGCCATTAAATTATAGAAATAAAATACAATTTGGTGCAAGACATGTCAGTAAACAAAGCAGAGTATGAAAATACGAATTATTACCTCAACCACTGTCTTCAGAACAATGTATAGGAACACAAGGTATTATCGCAAACATTTTCCTTAGCACAGTGTTTAGAAATCTCGGTATTATCTCAACCATTGTCCTCACAATAATGTTTGGAGCACTAGGTTTTATCTCAAACATTATTCTCAAAACAATGTATAGAAACAAAAGGTAGTATCCAAACTATTTTGACTAGCACAGTGATTAGAAACAATAGGTTTGTTCTCAACTATTATCCTCGGAATAATTTTTAGGGCACAAGTTTTATCTACGCCATTATTTTTAGCATAGTATAAACAGACACGAGGTTTTATCAGAAAATTCTATAGAACACTAGGTTTTATATACACCATTGTCCATAGAATAGTGTTTAGAAACACCATATACTATCTCAACTAATGTCCTCAGAATAATGTATAAAACATGATATTTTATCTCAACCATGAATTAATAATTATGTATAAAAAAACTAAGTATGATCTCTGCCTTTCTACTCAGAACAATGTATAGAACATAAAGATATTATCTCAACCATTGTCCTCATAATGTAAATAGTACTAGTTATTATCACAGCCATTGTCTTCAGAAACATATACAGAACAGTACATATTATCCCAACCATTGTCTTCAGAATAGTGTAGGTATTATCTCAACCATTGTCCTCATAATGTAAATAGTACTAGTTATTATCACAGCCCTTGTCTTCAGAAACATATACAGAACATTACATATTATCCCAACCATTGTCTTCAGAATAGTGTAGGTTTTATCTCAACCATTGTCATCATAATGTGAATATCCCTAGTTATTATCACAGCCCTTGTCTTCAGAAACATATACAGAACATTATATATTATCCCAACCATTGTCTTCAGAATATTGTAGGTACTATCTCAACCATCGTCATCATAATGTGTATATCACTAGTTATTATCACAGCCCTTGTCTTCAGACCCATATATAGAACATTACATATTATCCCAACCATTGTCTTCAGAATATTGTAGGTACTATCTCAACCATTGTCATCATAATGTGCATATCACTAGTTATTATCACAGCCCTTGTCTTCAGAACCATATATAGAACATTACATATTATCTCAACCATTGTCATCATAATGTAAATATTACTAGTTATTATCACAGCCCTTGTCTTCAGAACCATATATAAAACATTACATATTATCCCAACCATTGTCTTCAGAATATTGTAGGTATTATCTCAACCATTGTCATCATAATGTGCATATCACTAGTTATTATCACAGTCGTTGTTTTACAACCATATATAGAACATTACATACTATCTCAACCATTGTCTTCAGAATAATGTACAGAACACTAGGTATTATCTTTGCCGTTGTCATCAGGACAGTGTTTAGAAACACAGGGTATTATCTGAAGGTATTATCCCCAGATTCGAGACGAGTGATGGGACGCTGCGTCAAGAGACAGGCGTGCTGAAGAACCCCGGCACGGATAACGAGATCTGGGAGGTGGTTGGGAAGTACAAGTGGATCTCTCCGGATGGCGAGGAACACATCATGGATTTCGTAGCTAACGAGGGGGGAGTTGGTGGGCCTGGTCTTGGCATCCGAGGAGCCCTTGTCGGCAAGTGATTATACCAGATAACACCGCTGTTTGGTCCTTTCATCGTGTATAGTGAGATCACAACAAGAATAACATTTAAGGGCAAATAAAATAATCTACCTTTAATGGCAAAATTGAGACCATTTGGTAAAATTGACAGATAGGTGACATGTTTCTGTGGGCGTGTGAATGCATGAAAGTAGTTCTAGTAGATTTTTAAAATATTAGATAATTTTCTTCTAATGCTGATCCTGTTCTAGATAGCTCGTTACAGTGAGGATTTCACTGAATAGCACAGATAATGATATCTTCTCAAAAAACGAACTTTTAACTGTTTATAATATAATAGCTTGGCTATTTAATACATCATAATATGCACATTCGTACAATTGCTACCGTACTATTGGGAGCGCAAAGCCCTGCCGAATCAAAGGTAGTTGCGTTATCTGAAAGCCCGTGATCTTATCTAACCATTCGTGTGTATCAGACGATCTCCGCACGTCCATATATACTATATGTCCCTTTGTATTATAAGCTTCCCATTTATGATCATCATTCTTAGGAGATTTATTTACCATAAGAATATTAATTTTACTTAATGTAGTGAATATCATGTCTCCATCTTTGTAATTCAGTACTTTTACATCGCAATACCTTATTGTTAGAACCAGTCTTACTATTATTTATAATCAAATTTGATTGTTTTTTTTTGGTAAATTTTAGATACCTTCCCCCCCCCCTCCCCCACAATGCTTCGAATTAAAGTTTATG
>CABFWB010004834.1:0-17549 GCA_902151455.1 Timema bartmani | reverse complement strand
CCCCCCCAATGCTTCGAATTAAAGTTTATGTTACATTTTCCATATTTATAATAGTGTTTTCTAATATTTTTATAAACTTTTTTTTAAACATTTGTTTCCAGACTTATGACTGGACTTAGCTCTGTATAACTTATCATACCTAAGTTTGAAGAAGATTCTTTTTTTACATTCTGTCCCACGTTACACTTTTTGCTAGAGGCAATATAATATTTAAGTGTTTTATTATTTGCGTTTAATTTTAAAACCAAATTTATGATAGTATTTGTATTTCTTTTATTCAATGAGGTTAAGACTACAGAAAATTATTTGAAAAATAATATTCTTTTCTTGTATGTATAGAGGGAAACAGATAAATCATAATATTAGTGTATATCTATTACTGATTCATTATCATTTGATAAATGTGAAACTGTTTTATTCTTTTAATTGGTTTAGCTCTGTACTTTAAATATAATCAAAAATATAAACAATATTAAAACACATTAAAAGAAAGTGTATGATTTATTTGTCAATCAAACCTATCATTTGATTTAAATTTGACAATTCCAAAGTGTGAACTTATTTTGTAGACTTTACGGCTAGTACATATTATCACATTAGATGTAACACTTAGTATAACGCTTCACTCTCGGGCTAGATTGGATTTATGGAGTCAAGGCTAGAATAGCAATAGGATGTACTGAGGATAGTTCTTCCAAAATGGTTTCCATCTCTCCTTCTACGCAAATGAAGGTACACTTCAAAGTTGAAATTTTTGCTTGAATTTTTTAAAACCAGCTCACCTTTTTATTTTAACTCATACAGCCCACGATTTCAAAAAAAATTGCCAATCCATGCCTTAGACCATGTAACCACTGAAGCGGCTAAAGGCCATAATAGACTAGATTTTGGTCATGGCTCGAACCTCGGTTGGGTGCACCGGGATGATTTTTCTCATGTGATTTATCGTCGTTGTTTCCCCAAACCCCTAAAGTGGATTAATTTATTCTAAATTATTCTAACAATCCTTATAATTTAGAAAACAACGTTAATAGCCTTGGTTTTTAACTAAGTAGTAAACATTTTATTTCGAAGATAAACGTGAACTAAACGCCAATCTCGCCTAACGGGGAGAGGCTGGAGTTCGAATCTTAGCTGGGCTGTTGAGGGTATTTTTTCACATCAGTAGGTACGCCAACTGAATGCCAAGATTTTCTGACGTGGAGGTCAGCGTTAAAATCCCAGCCCGGTGTGGGCCTATTTAAAGTGATATTTCCTTTCCCAAAACGAAAATTAGGGTGCATTCTCTGTATATTCTACCTTTCTGAATATTGCAGCTAAACATGGATATTCTGAACGGGTAGTAAGACCTGAAACAAAACAATATCTCTAGTGGTAGGTAGTGTCAAATTTATTTCCGTACTTGAGGCCTACAATATCCGGAAATCTCTGGTTTGAATCAGAATGATGGCTAAACAGTAATGCTTGATTGAAAAGTCCAAATTACCACAAATGGGTTCTTATGTAGCTCTAACTCTCAGGCGCAACAAATATCCTTGTCAGTGGAAAGCTTACAAAAGTCAAGGAATCCTTTTTTGCCTTTAAAACCATCCCGTTCGACCATTCACGGGAAATTGTATCGAGAACACGGCAACTCGTACCACAAATTGTTAAAAACCAATAACGCCAACATATAAAGAAGGTAAAGCTGGTAGATAAAAGTATATTGGAAAGAGCTAATCAAATAAACTTAACAAATTGAACAATGTGACCGTCAATGTTATCCAAACAAAGGTGATCAGATTCCTCCTTTCTTTTGTGATTTTATTCAATATCATGATACCTTTTTTTAAAAGCATCTATCTTAGTCTTGTTTGATAAATGAAAAGCGTTATTTGACACATTTATTAGAATAGCACACGACTTATAAACGATTAGGGTGACACCTTAGCTCAGTTGGTAATGTGTCTACTCACTGAGCTAAGGGGCCCGGGATCGATTCCTGGAATGACCTAAATTTGATCATTGATGAAATATGAGTTCACCCTTTCACATTGATACATTAACGACTGGGGACAGGATGTTATGCCTGTCCTAGTCTAAAGATAGATTATTAGATATATAGAGCTATGACAGGCCTAGCCAGACGGTAGTGGAACATTTATGTTTTAAATTTAAAAAACTGAATCAGTCTATAGGCTGGACACAGTAAAGTAAGTAGGTTTACTTTCATAGGTACGGCAATGAATTTTATTCATACTTTATCATCATAGGTGGCTATGCGGGATAAATGTTAGGCTCATTTAGTATGGTTTGATAGTTACAGGGAGGCTAGGTGTCATGAGAGGTTTTTTTTCCTATATGGATTATCACTCTATTTTGGAGAAAATGCAGGTACAATTTGAACAATTCCATCTTCCTCATCACTACGTTCTAAGTGTAAATAAATACGAATATCCCAGATGGTTAGTAAAATTTAGTTTTTTTTTCTTTCACTCAACCTCAGGAATTACAACATTTTGTTTAGAATTATTATTTTAAAAAGTTATTTAAAAAAAAGAAAGGAACTGTCCTGTACCACATTATTTTACATTGGATTTTATTTATTTTTATTAGCATTGTGTCTTACTACTTGTTTGGGTTATACACTTATGTACTAGCTACGATAATGGCTTATTATTAGGAATGAGCAAGATTTAATTTATAGTAAGTATACCTGCATTTGAGTGAGGTAAAAGTGGAAAAACATTTTGGAAAATTCCCCCTTGGTACATCCGACCGGAATTTAAATCACGATCTACCCGTCATCGGTAGTCTAGTCTATTGCGAGTGTGACAACTTAGACCATGGGGCCACCGAAGTGGGTTTCACACTCTTATTATTACTCTTACTATTAAGACAGGAGACGCAATTTTAAATACTATTTCTCTCTACATTGGCTTTGACATAGTGTACGTTATAAGTATGTGGTACCTTTTTTTTAGCACGTTTTGTTTTTAATATCTTTAGTCTAGTAAAATAAAGTTTAAGCTCTATAAAAAAATTCCCATTCCGCTCATGGAAACGCCAAATTCAACACACTTCTATATCGGCCCCCCCCCCCCTTGCTACTCCAGCCCCCATAATTGTTTACGATCTCATGAGACCAGTCACACATGAATAAAAACCATACAAGGCTAAGTTTATATCGAGGAATCACACGGTCGGACAACCTAAAGTAGTGTTTTGCCAATTTTCTCGTCCATCGTTCTCGCCCCACCCCTATTTTACCCTATCCTCCCCCTTCTAATACCAAAAGTTGGCCCGTAGTGTTTTAAATTGGATTGTCATCTTGTCACATGGGTTCGTGTTAAATGCAAATGAAGTGGAATGAATCCCTTTCGGATCGGGTTTCCAGGGTTCAACTCAACCCCTATAAATCTCCCTGTGAGAGTAAAGGGTGTTAGAGGGGGGGAGGATATCTTCCCTCCCTCTCTCTCTCTCCTCACTCTATACACGCATCCTCTACTACGTCCCTTCAATATTCCAAACACTTATTCCACTCACTTTTAGCCATATGACTCCTCGCCCGCCTCACGGTATTCAATAATACGACTACCATGTATTTAAAAAAAATTAATTAATTTACTAGTCCATATTGAAAATAGAAAAATGTCCACACCCTCAATTGATTTTGGAAATATTGTGAAATTTTCTTTGGGCTCAAATAAATTTGGAGATTATTTTTTTAATTTCCAAATTAATATTTATTCTTAGATTTTTTCAAAAACGTGATCATATAGTATCTAACTTTATTTATAAATTGAAGTAGCCACTGTAAAATATTAAATATTAAGATCTGTTGTTTAGTTTGAAAAATACATTTACTATTTCAATTATTTACTATGCCCAGATTTAAATATTAAAATTTCTTGATTTTAGTATTCATTCGGTTTCCCAATACTTTTTATAGCCGTAGTTTTCCGTTTCCCAGGCCCCACTAATGTAGGTGCATTTGTTATAAGCTGCCGTCTTTATTTATATCCCTAAGAATATTTCGTTTATTGCATTGCACCACCTGGGGCTGAAAAAGTTTCCGACACATTAGGGGTTGACTTAAAAGGGCAGTAGAGATCTAAGGCGTCACTCTAGCAACAGACTGGACCACCGATGATAGAAATATTGTGGTTCAAATCCCTGTAGAGTGTACTGAGGTTGGTTTTCCTAAATAGTTGTCTGTTCTCCCACCATAAAAAATGAAGGTACAGCTCCTCTTTAGCCTGGTATTACTTTTTCCTAACTAGAGATGTCACGATACCTATTCTTAAGTTCTTGAACATTTCCTATTTAATTATTTTTCCGACCTCATATACAAACATATTTATTCAAATTCATAACAATGTTAATAAACTAAGAACACAAGTCTTTTCACCTAATAGGTTCATTAATTGAACCAAATTATGTAGCAATTAACAGCAAATAAACTAGTATATAAATAATCGATTACTACTCATTCTGAATCTTTCCGTTTTGCCTAGTTGTCAGTACTTTCATTTAGAGCTAGGAATCAGAAGTACCGAGAATCGTAATATTAAGATCGATTTTATATAATTTCGATAGCAGTAAGAATCGGGGGTATCGAGTTATAGAAAGAATTGAGTTTGACATCCCTATTCCCAATACATTAGCGTAATTATTACGTGTAACCCAATCGAGTAGTAAGTAAAACGTGGTGCTAATTAAAAAAAAAGACCGCATTTATAAAGTAGGCTTGAGAGTCAACCAATATCCCAGTATACTAACAATAAGTAGTTACGGTCAAATTGGGGACAGACCAACATTCTAATCTTGACTTTGTATACGTTCCTAAGTCACGGGGGGGACCGAGAAACCGGAGATATAGGGACAGTCTCATAGTCAGACTAGGTAAACCTCAAGTACAGCTCTATATTATTTACAGGATGACACATAACCAAACTCTAATAGAATGGGTCAGTTTCACATATAGAGCCGGCCAATTATATTCTGGTCTAGGTAGATGTCTTGTATGGGGTGGGGTGGGGACAATTAGAGGATCTATGCTAAGGAAAGTGATGGAAAACTTTCTGAGGTTTGCCTGATGTCAGGTGGAGCCCACCTGAATAACAAAAAGTGATAAAGTAGAGTATATAGTTGGCTTTTATTTAGCTAGTGAATTATTACTTTTCAATTAAAGTGTTAGTTTTTATGTTACTAATCGTCTAACTGTTTCGGTCCCACCCCAAATTTAGTACAGCGTCGCACTTGAGACGTACTCGGTATGACTATGAAATTGGCATAGAAAGTAATAAACCTAAAGTATATATATATATATATATAATTTTAAAACATTCAAAAACATGCTTTAAGACACTAAGGTAAAGTAAAGTAGACAGGAGTAGAGCTTTTTAATGTTATATAAAAACTTGAGTCAATTACTGTTGTCTAATTGAATGGCGAGAAACAATGAATGCAATATCAATTCCATGCTGCAGCATATTTTAAAATTGAAACTTTTTCACAATTTCCTTGCCCATTAATTTTTTTTATTCAAGTTGGCTTTTAAAGTGATTTATTTTCAAAAATTCATGAATCTACGAGCGGCTTCAGGTTTAATAACCTTGTGTCCAAGAATTAAGTTCCAAAATAATAATAATAATAATAATAATAATAATAATAATAATAATAACAACAGCAATAATATGACTATTTTTCTTAGCTAAATTTTAAAAACCTTGATTATAGATTATTAATATTATTTTTACTATTATTATTAGTACTACTCCTATGCTGTATATAGAAACATTGAAATTAAACCGGACACTAGCGTTATATAGGCCCGATACAAACGAAAATATATAAATACTAACAAATAAAAATTAGGGGTTGAACTTTGTGGTCTTGGGATAAATGCTCTCTTCAGGACCCGATGTTATTGGGTTAAAACTTATCCAAGGTCAACGGATTATTCTTGAATGATAAAAATCCATAGCACAACTTCCTTCGGAGGGGAAGTAAAGCCATCGTCGGTCTCATGTCAATTGTTACATGAAAAAAATAGCCTGGAAGATATGTGAAAATACCTTTCCCGCAAAATGTGTATGTCCTTTCACGCTTGCTAGTAGAAATTCAATGTGGAAGGCATTGAAGAATCGCCACCTTTCCTGAAATCACCTAATACATGAGATTTCTACCAGATGGTGTAGGCAGCACTAACCAGATGGGCTGATTGCATGCCCAGCGTAGGATAGATAGAAATAACATCAAAACAACGTTCGTGTTGTTGACTTAAGAATAATAAAATACAGGGAAGGGCACGGCTGCGCGAGGGTGATGGAGGATTAATAAATGAACAATGAAAATGAGGAGTGAAATAAACAAATTTGAAATTTAAAAGCCCCCTCATAATAATTATTAATGAACTTCTTTACCGCATACATCCAAAGGAAGAAAATTCAAGGTTCCTCTTATCCTACCAACGACAAGGCGCTTAAGTTTCTGAAGGGATAAAGAGGGAGAGGATAGTGGGGGGAGGGGGGAGAATTAAGGGGTGATAATTGGGTGGAAGGGGTGTGAAGGGTAAGATAAATAGTTTCAATAGTAAATCAAAATTACATATTAGTAAACATGAATTACTCCTCCCTGTGTGGGCCCACTAAAATGTAATGTGATTTTTTTCTGTTTAGTATTTCAACGTATTTTTCTGGAAAGTTACAAGACTCTTAGTAGGAAAAAAATTAATATCGTGAGCATATTTGTAGGGACATGATTAAATTAATTATTGTGGGCTCTAGGATACAATATTGTCTTCATTAAGGATGAAATCTATTTTAATAAGAACTTTAGTAACACCTACCTAATTACTAACGTGTCTCTATGATCTGTACTTTGACTATCATTGAATTGACAGATTTCAGTCCAAGTCGGTAAAACTCCCAAGATATAACAGGTAAATACTTGTATTCTTGTAGGTTAATTAGTCAAGATTGTATAAAGTTTAAAAAACTAGGCATTCAAGAAATGGTTGTTGTTAATGAAATAACGTAACGCGTCCATCTACACATACACTTGTGTTCAAACCTATATTCCATTCACGGTAGGAATTACTCTCTGAAAGGTCTTTTTTCCTACCAATATCCTACTATATAATAGCTTTCTGGTAGGGAAAAAGGCCTTTCAGAAGACAATTCCTACGGTGAACAGACTTTATGTTAGGAGAGCTGTAAATGATATAACCTATTGTAAAGAGCAGACTATTTTGGAGGAGGGGAGATGTATAAAAATCAATGTCAAAGTTTAGCCCCCTCTAGTAAATTTTTTGCCCATATAAAATGTATTTTCTAACATAGTTGCTATATACTTAATTTTTTTCTACGATCCATGTTCACAATTTCAAGGTTGCCTAAAGAATGTTGAGATTCCCAAGGTGACATAAACATGTGGATTTTAAATGTAATAAAGTATTTTGATATTGATATAAAATTGGGAATATATTTATCATAATTGTTATATAATTAAAAAAGTTTATATTTAAATAAAACAATTTAAGTATGTATTAAATATAGTTAAAGGTAAACATTAAAAATTCAACAGATTTAAACCAAATTTGGTGGTACATACAATTAATAAAAATGTTACACATAGCGCTGACAATCATAATGTCGTGCCCATTTTAACATAAATTTGCTTGGTCCTCCATGTTTGAAAAAAATGTATCATGCAGCGTTAAGGAAATTATATTTCAAATGTAAATCATTTTCCATCGTTTGTTTTCAACTATGACGCAAGCGTATAACCCGGACGGGTAGTATGAAGTGGTGCTAAATAAACAAAAATAAAAAACTACGACGAATAGGTTTTAGTCATTTCGAACCAAGTTTAATATTATGTTGAGTAATTAAAATAATAGTTGGTTCTTGTCTCGCTATTTTCTTTGTATTATTAAGTGTTCGGTCTTAAAAGAGGCCCATTCCTTTTAATCAGTGTACTTAGACCTCAAATGCACTCTCAAAATCCCATTTTTATTTTTTATATTTCTATTTAATATTCTTCCGTCATTAGAAAATTCTTTTCTTATTGTTCCAATTAATATGATATGATATTAAATTAAAATTCATGTTAAATGTTTAATTTGAATGTTTCAAAATACAATAGTGGATTTATATTTTTCGAAAGAGGAGATTTCCGTGTTATGCACATTGTTTGGAAATGCATTTTATTTTCAAATAAGAATCCCACAACAAAATTTGGTTTTGGAAGTAAAGTTGGAAAATAAGAGGATTAAACTATTTTAGTGCTGTTTACTTAGTTTCAAATTATGTATGAAATTTATTTCTAATTATTAAATATATTTGCTTGCAAATATTCTATTCAAGGGTTAAATTAACATTTCTTATCACAATAAGAATCAAGATAACAATTCAGGGGTATATTAATATTTTATTCAATAAGATAACAATTTATATTTTCCAATAGAAAACCTTACAAAGGCTTTGTGCGAACTAACAACTTCGTTGCCTCATAAATAAGGAACGTCTGTTCAGCAAGTGAACATGGTACCAGCATAGCTACACAAGGCAGAAAACAATATTTAAAACCAGAAATAAAGCAAAAAGCAAATCAGTTAAACAAACCACATTGAAGTTGGTCAGACTGATAAAGACTTTGTATACATCCTGTAAACAATAAGTATAAGAAACCGCATTGATAAATCTAGCCCCACAAGCTTTGTTAAAATTAAAACAAATCTTCAAAACGAAGATTAAGAAAGATTAATGTTACAAGCATTAGTTATATAAGCCAAATCAAGATAGTATTTTGATTTATTTAAACTTAATTTAAAATTATCAACCATTATAGTGTACAGTTGAATCCAACCCCAAAGCCTTAGTTAGTTTAATCTACATATTATAAATGAGACATCTTCAAAACGAAGAGCAAAAAAGATAATTTAAAGCACCAGAATTCATTATGTAAACAAAATCAAACCAAATTTAAGTTTATTATTAATTTATTTAAATTTAACAACTTTAATTCAATATATATTGAATTAGAGTTGTTAAATTAAAGTTGTTAAAATTGTTAAATAAATCAATATAAGTTATTTTTAAGTCTGAAAGAGAAATTTTGAAATGAGTAATGGGTACACCAGAGCACAGCGCATCCCCCTGTCGTGTGGGATCCAATGTGGCTAAGCAGCCCGAACAACCCCTATTGTATAATACAGTGTAGCCAAGTACATTTCAATGACTCGAAAACAATGAGTGCTCGTGTAAGAATTCGAACGAAAAATGTCTCATACGAATTCTTACGAATCTTCAAGAACTCAAGAGAGGCGAACAACTCTATGTATTAGTAAGTATGTGGCTATAGTTCTTGCAATATATTATAACGCGCTATAACGAGGTCTTACGATTTTTCGATACGAACAAAATATGTTGTTTGTTCATTAATTTTTGAAAGAAAAGTAGCAGTGTTGATGATGTTCAAAACTTACTGTGATGAACAAATAACAATGGTTGCAAAAAGAAGATCTCTATTGAATCGAATGTAGATATTTTTAATCGAATATATTCAAATAATTTCTGGCCATTAATTTACGGCAATCTAGTATATTGCTAGCCCTATGCCATAGAGCGAGATTGTGGTGTGAGTGCCTAAATTAGATTCTATTATAAGCCTCCTCCTCCCCCCTCCAACCCTTTTTCTCAACTGCTTTTTAAATCCGTATAATCGATTGTATTTCATTCGTGCTTGTAGTTTTATGTCAACGTGTAGCGTCAAAAAGTTGAAGCGTAGAACTAGACACCTCGAACAAGCCCCTAAGTTGTTAATGAGGACATGAGGTCACGCCAATGTAGTTTTAAGTGAAATCTGATGTAGTTTGCCTGAGTGCAAGCGTCATACAATGGAGATTTTTTTAAAAAAAGATTATAGCGTGGACCAGTTAAGTTAATTGCTTACACACATACTAATTACAAATACGATTTCACTGTTAATCATGCTGTCTGTCTGTAGTGACACAGAATGAAACTAGTTATCGATGTAGAACGATGTGAAATTAATTAAGCTCTTACTAGGTGTAATCGTGGTGTATTGTTTTAAATATAAATGCAGAATATCAGGGGTTTAGTGATGTGCTAATGGATGCGTCAGGGTTTGTTAACAAATATTATGCTGAAATGACTATTACTACGACACAATTAAAACTAAAATTAACATATCTTTATGTAAATTATGTCAATCTTAATATCCAAAATATTATGACCACAATAAATCTATCCACACTACATATAAGCCTTGACAGAGTAGATGGCGTTGCGTTTTATGTAACGACTCAAAGGTGAGATGTTAAGGATCGCAATTTAATGTTAGTCTTTTTTCAGTTTTTGTGACATAAAAAATGCTTGTGAAAAATTAAATCACAAATTGCTTAACTAAATTATTTATTATTATTATTTAGCACCGCGTCTTACTAACCGTTCGGGTTATACGCTTAAGTACTAATTACGCTAATGGATTAGGAATGGGGAAGTTGACTTTAAAGGAAGTGAACCCGCATTTGCGTGAAGGGAGAGTGGAAAACCATTTAGGAAAAACCACCCCCAGTTCACCCGACCGAGATTCGAACCTCGATCTCCCCGTCCTCGGCAGTCGGGCTTAACACGACTAGCGCGTTAGCCAACTACGCCACCGAGGCGAGTCTTAACTAATTAAACGTATTTTAATTTTATACAAGTATTAACAGGTTATCAGCATCTGGAACTACATAAACGTTACGTAATTTTACAATACATTTTTCTCTTGATTTAAAAACCTTCTGATCAAATTCCGCGTCAAGCATTCAATGAACGGCTGTGATTATAATTAGTAGAAAATTATACTCAATGTTTCTAATAAAGCAATATTTTATTTTGTCAAAAATAGTTTTTTTTGTCATAAGAACTTTGAAAATTCAGATCCTAAGATTACATTCACCTTAGAAGATTATGGTTAAAATTCAGGTTAAACCCGTATCACACGACACTAGCTCGTACTTGAAATCCACGTCACGTCACGTCATCATTTAGCGTCGTGTGAATCAGAAAAAGTTATACTGGTTCTGCCTCTTGGTACTGGCTACCATACTAGTTGTGAGGATAGAACAGGCGCTATTTTCGTACTAGTTCCGATAATAGTCTGTGTAATTCGACCAATCAATGCGCGCTGAGACGTGTGTAGAGAAACGGTAGAAATGGCACCAACATTGTCATCGGATGTGATTTTGTTGTTGACAGAAAATTATTCTAAACATCCTTGTTTATGTAATACCAAATTGCCACAATATGACAATATATTTAATATATATTTAATTAAAAACATTGTCATCTAAAAACGACAAACTGTGTTCCAGACCCAATTTTAATCTAAATAAACTTGATAGCATGCCAACCTTGGGTGGTAGCTTTTTAGAATATAAAGTGTGCGTAGGCCTAAAAAAGGACATGTGTGTATCAAGGATACTGTACTTGGACACCCATGGTCTTAGGGGCCTTTGTCCACTTCGTAAATAAATGAATACAAATTTGGGGATATACTAAACGTTAATGTCACCTCGAATGTATCCTACCTAACCTCCGAATGTATCATTTTTAGTATCCCACGACCATTATTTCGTCTTTCCAGCCAGTCCCGTGTCCATATTCTTTTCCTACGCTCCCTCTCATAATTTTCAATATCATTATTAATAGTTAATGCAGCTGCTGCACCCAAAATTAATAGCTGACGTTCCATAAATATTTGCACTAGAACCTAATACTCTAGCCCCGTTTCTATTTTACTAGCTAGTATACAGATATCTAGGCGCTAGCTAGCACACTTGATTTCTAGTACAAGCAAGTGTCGTGTGATAGTAGCTTTAGCATTTAGTCTAACCCGCTTCAGTGGCCGCATGGTCTAACACGCGACTCTCACCGTAGGCTAGACTGCCAATGACGGGGAGATCGAGGCTCAAATCTCGGTCGGGTGTACTGAGGGTAGTTTTTTCAAAATGGTTTTCCACTGTCCCTCAACTCAAATTCGGGTACATTTCCTCTGAATATAACCTTCTTAATCCCTAAAATCACTAGCGTAATAAGTGCATAAGCGTTTAAACTGAACGAGTAATAAGACGTGGTGCTAAGAAAAAAAAAATTTAGTCTTCAAGTGGTTCTAAGGTAAACGAAGTATGAGTGTTTTGGAGTATACAGGTGCGATTTGAAGCGCAAATATTTGTTTTAATGTGCTTAGGATAGTTTTAAGAAGTTCAAAGCACTCAACGTATATTTTAATAGTGTATACAGCCCGTGTCAGTCGGAAAACCGTATAAATATTAAGCTAATTTAGTATTGTTTGCTGGTGACGGAGAAGCTGGGGTGCGAAATTATTGCTGGATGTATTGAAAGTGTTCTTTTCCTAAATGGTTTCCCACTCTTCTTACGTGCAAATGCAGATCCTTTGAATTCTACTATCTCATCTCTCATTAGCGTATTTAATGTATGCGGATAGCCCAAATAGAAACTATGACTCAATGGGAAATAATAAAAAGGTGCCTGTAATGTACATTTTTTTAATCAAAAATTACAATTTGGTGGAACATCTAAGTGTGTTCGACCTAGATTACTGTTTGGTGGGACTGATTTAAATCCTGAATGCACAATCCAAGTGGGAGTAATCTGTATACGAGTAAAATAATTTCGTGTTGGATTAAAATGTTTCTAGTGATAGCCAAATTAAAAATATAATGTTCTATATGCATACTATACCATGTTTAAATATTATATATAAATTCAATAGGCTATATAAATCTCCATCACTTTTAAAATAATTATATTAGTGAGACGATTTAGTACGTAAATTACTTTAACAAATTGAAACCGTCAATAATATTGATAATTATATCTTAAACTAAGTTTACAAAGGAATTAAATTTTTATAGACTGAGAAAACTATAAAATTACTTAGAAACAATTCAATATACTGATTTTATATTTTAAAGTACTTTCGTGGCATTTTGGAGGTAAGAAATTTTAGAATTATCAATATAGGATCATAATTATAATTATTATTATAATGTCAGAAATTTTGCTTTGAAAAAATATCCTTTTTGCTATTATTTTGAGTTAGAACAATCAATATATAGATGTAGATATGTTTATTAAATAATACTATATTATGTATATTTAAATTTTAATATGAATGAATAGGAAAACAAATACTTACCAAACTAAATTGCAAACTCTACTTAATAAATAAATAGAAAACTGTTAATTAGTTTAGATTAAACTTTAAAATCTATAAACTATTACGTTATTAAAACAGTACTTTCTTTTAGATTTTTACCTCTAAAAAATGTATCGTTACATAAAGTGTTGAGTTTGAACCTAACTCACACAAAATAATAGAGTAAGAACGAGGTAAAGTCTTTTAGAGGATACAGATATTTATGGGCCGATTTGATGAACCCTGAATCGGTAGTATAGTGGTCTAACTCTAAGGTATCAATCTCGCCAAAGAATGAATTGATAGTGAAAAGTAGGTCAGGGTTTGAATTCCGGTTGTGTGTATTGAGTGTAGTTTTCCCAACTGTGTTGTCCTTCTACATTTACGCTAATTTGGATACATTTACTTTAAATTTTACATTTTCTATCTCTTCGCCATTAGTGTAGCTGTGTAGATGGCCTGGAGGGGTTGAAAAACATGATGCACAAACTTTGTTTGCAACATTTTAATATTTAATTTAATTTTTAATCTTTATTGTTTACACTGCTTTTGCCGTGCTTCAGGCATTTTAATTACGCTTTTGGGGTAAGAGTGAAGGAAGAAGAATTTACAGGAGATGTGCCCACACTTACGTGAAAGAAGAATGGGAAACAGTTTGAAAAAAACTACCCTCAGTACAGCCGGCTGGGATTTGAGCCCTGACCTCCCTGTCATCAGAAAACCAGACCAAATGACACTGATATCTAATTCGCATGCCTAGTTATTAATATTATCAAGCAAACATTGACAGCTGCATGAATTGATATATGTATTTATGAAAATAATAACTTTCTGCGACTCTCAGATATGTAATTTCTATCACGTTATAACTTGTGATCTTTTTTGACTTAAGTCTTAAAAGCGTGCGTTGTACCGTTGTTGTTCTCAACTCCCTTCCGATTAGCGAGTAATATACGTCGCAACAGTACGGAGGTCACGCTGTGACCCGCATAGATAGGTCAGGACCACGCGTGCGAACTCGCCCAAAAACACACACACACACAGTCAATTCACACATACATAAATAATGCAACCCATATCACCCTTCCTCCGTTGCGCAGTGTTCGCTACACTTGTGTGATTTTTCCGCACCAAATTTAGCGCGCGTGTTCGCAGGTGTTTTACAGTAGTTATAACGCCCTCCCCTCTCACCTCCACCCCTAACGGAAACTTGTCTGCCCGTGTGTGTATGACAGTAGTTTATGTTTAATATCATTCCACGTGCACTGATACACTAAAAATGCTATGACGTACACGCGTCTGGTCCACTAGCCCTTCAGGTTATACTAACTTTATTTTTGAGCTTTACATCTTGAAATCCTTTAAAGTAGGGGTCGGCAAATAGTCGATCATGATTGACCAATCAATCTCGTGGAAATTTTCAGTCGATCACGTAAGATAACTACATCGTCATTAAATGTTGATCTTTTGAGTTTCTTAAATTCTTAAATACATTATTACTTTTAAATAATATATTAGTTTAACAAAAATAGCCTTAACTGGTAATAATCGTTAATTTTAAAAGAAAATTAAATAGTTTGGTATGAAAATATAAATCTTATCTATCCTGGATTTTTTTCTCTAAGGGTGGAGACATAAGTATTTAAGAAAGGTTTATTTTAAGTAGTAGACTAAAATATAATAATAAGTGCCAACGAAACAATCAAATATCAAATTATAGTGGCGAAATGATTGATGATCGCGGGCCTTTGATAGGTTTGTAAGTCGATCATGGTCCAAAAAAGATTGCCAACACCTGTTTTACAACGTTGCCTACTTGGAGATTTCGGAGCTATTTTGCGAAGCGGGTTGGTTGCATCTTAACTTGACGCGTCTAAGCAGTCTAAGCACTATTACACCTAAACGCCAATGCACAANTGGTTGCATCTTAACTTGACGCGTCTAAGCAGTCTAAGCAATTTTACACCTAAACGCCAATGCACAAAATAGAAATAAAGGGGGGGGGGAATTAGAAGTTCACCCTTGTCTATGTGCTGATAACCTCCGACGAGTTTACACAGTCACTTTAATATTTGCGCCTTGAAAGCATTGACTCTTTTTAATTTTACCTTTTCCTTGTTTCCTAATATAGATAGACATATTATCTTTCACGGATTTTTTAATCTACATCCTGGTGGGAAGATTCCTACAAGCCATTTTCATGACCAAGTAAAATAGCCTAAGTTGTAAAGAATTTATAAAAAAAATGCGTTTACAAAAAACTACTTCAAGATAAAAATAATAATTTTGTGACACTGTAAGACTATTTTTCGAAATATTTAAGAATTTATGGATGGTTGTTTCAACGTTATATCTTTAAGACTCGTTGAATAGAACGAAAATTCAGTAAAACGGGAAATCCTGTCTTGACCGGCCATGACGTCACAGGTAAGCAACGTTCTTAAGGCTTTACCCATTTTATTTGCACTTCATGTCTAACTATTCGTCTGTACCAGGGTTCGTATTACTCACGGCCGGCGGGCCGCATGCAAGTTTTTATATTAATATACGGTCTATAGTAATACACACACTAAAATTAAAAGTTAAATATTATTGTGTACATAATCTTGAATAAAAAAACACTAGAAATAGATCAAATACTATATTTATTGAATCCTAGTTTTAAATTTTCGCTTAGGGGAGAATATTTAATATTGAATTTAAAAATAGTTGTTTAAGTGTTGGTACAACTGACAAATGCAATTTTATTTGTCATGTCTATTACGTCATAGCCAATCAATAGAACTAAATTTATTATATTAATCCAATTTTGTCCTCTTAGTGATTTTGTTACTTGCCCAACTACACAGATATAATATATAATTCCTTTTACTAATTGCTTAAAATTGTTATTTTAAGTCAAGGTATTCATTATTGTATTCGAGATACTCTTTTGAGAATCTTACGAATCAATAATCTCTCTAATCTAATGGGATTTGAGGGATTGGAGGATTCAAGGTTTCTATTTCTGAAGAAAAAAACCAGACATAGAATGATTTCAAAGTTTGGGATAATTCTATGACTTCAAAACTTGATTGTGAGAAATTTTATTTTCAAAATTTAATAAATACGGCTTCTATTATTTCACAAACCCACATGAATATCTATTGAAATATATTTTCTTTCTTCTGTGGACACACAGATTAGACATCAGATTATTATAGTCTAGTCTGCCGGTTTCGGGAAGATCAGGGTTTGAATTCCAGCTTGAATAATAGAGGGCAAATTTTCCTATACGATTTTCAACATTTCCTGATCTTAGATGCGGCTGCATTTCCTTTAAACCATATCTTCCTCATCCCTCATCTACTAGCGTGATTAAAATGTACAGTGCACAGTCCGGAAGAGAAGCGCAACCAAAACAAAAGTATAAAATATGTTTAAGGAAACTTGTTTCTATGGGCTGTGGCCCGCAACACGCCCAGAGTTTGTGAATCTGGCCCTAAGATTAGTTTGAGTTTCAGATCAGGTAAAACCACCCTTAGTAGACCCGACTGGGATTCTAGCCCCGATCTCCCCATATTCATAAATTCAGTCCAACACGAGAGTAACGCCTTAGACCATTAGACCACTGAAGGGGGTACTAACATATCGACGTAGCTTACAGCCTTTGGTAATCTAGACTCTAGAGAATGCAAGGATGGAGTAAGCCTGAGAACTCATTCTGTATATTTTTTCTGAATCAGCAGTTGCATACGCGTACTAGGTCATGCTTTCAAAAATAGAGATTGTTTTACCAATTAGCATAACATATAGTGTTGGCAAAACCAGTAACTTAGGGGAAATACCCCTTATTTTTGGGTATATAACAGCGAGTTTTTAGATATTTAAAGGAGAAGGGGGGACCGAGAAGGACGCCAGTTGTTAAGGAGCTGCTTCGGAGTGCCTTACATACTCAGCTAAGAAGTTACAGTAACTTGTGGGGAGAATATCCTACAGCTTGAGTCCCTGTTCGGTACGGAGGAGGACGCCCCAACCCCTCTTAGAAGTCTTAGTTTAGATAACAACCACGCAATGCTGGGCGGCCGTGCGCTCTAGACCAGTTAGTTAAAACACCGAAGATAGGTCAGGGCGTGGAGTTGCTGATTAGGGACATTGATAGAAGGAGGACCCTTTTCTAAACTCTTTCAACTAGTTTTAAAACCTACACCCCAAGAGTAATTAATCTATTTTAATAAACAACATCAAAACAAACCACACAATTAATTGCCACTGGGTGACCTGGTGGTCTAGGGGTAAGGTGTCAGACCTCTGTGCTGAGGGTCCGGGGTTCAAACCTCGGTCCCGGCACAGAT
>CABFWB010004833.1:15386-43502 GCA_902151455.1 Timema bartmani | reverse complement strand
TATGTATGTATGTATGTATGCATGTATGTAGTTATCAGAGTGCCACCGCTGAAGGGGGGATGGGAGAAGTTGGTCTAGTCCAATGGTATTTCAACCTGTGGTACGCGAAGACATCTTAGGGGATACGTGAAATTTAAATATATATTATGTCATAATAAACACTGATTAATCAGGGCCACAAGAGACCGGGACGTAAGTACATGCGATCTGAGAGCGAGTTTTTTCTCTTTCTCTCTGTCTCTCTCTATCCTAGATGTGAATTAAAAGAATAGCCCTTATGTATAACTTGCAATGTGCGTCAACGACTTTGGGGGTATAAAGTTTAAGATAAATTAAATCTGGGAGTAGGCGAACAAAAAAAATGTTGAATACTACTGGTTTAGCCCTACTGAGCAGTTTACCCAAACCACAGTCCAATTATTACTTAAAAAAGAGCCTTTTAGAAAACACAAAACTTTTGTTGTTGTTGTTAACAATGATAACATTTTACTATCTTACTAGTATTATTTTATAGGTAGGGCTATTGATAATATATATCAAAAGTTAAAGCTGCAGATAACATGACTTGACGTATTAATACGTGAAAGAAGATAAGAGTAACTTCTCTTATTGATAGATAAGTTTATTCCTATGAAAAATTTGACTGTAACTCAACCTAGCGGCTTCGCTGACCGGAAGTATTTTTTTTTCTTCCTAGCAATCTACAGTTTTTTTTTACTCTCTTCTCCCTTCCCCTTCGTCCCCATTAACATCATCCTCATCTCTTACTACCCGTACTATTGAACTCGAGATTTTGACGGATGTGACGTTTCATGACCCTTTGAATCCAAATTTTTTAATTTTTTTTTTTCCAATACCGTCTGTTACTGGGACCTTGAGCCAAAACCATTTTACCGACCGGACTAAAACTTGGTTATCTAGGGTTTTCATAATGTTCCTCAGAAGGGTTTTTGTAATTATCTATCCAACTCCAAAGTTAAGGATAGTTTACTTAAGGGTGAAAAGAGAACAAACAGATTTTGAATAAATTTTGTATCCAGGCAATGTTTAACATTACAAACCAAATGGAAACTCATTTTACTCTGAAAATTACTCTGAGGGTACCTTACAGTTGCAGACATTTCAAATTTTGATCACATCTCCACTACTATTTGAGGTGTGAAATAACTTATCATTGATAAGTTGTAGTAAAATAAAAAAAACTTTAATCTGATATATATATATTTTTTTCTAAGCATTATTTTTTGAGATACAGTACTAGCAATTATATTTTTTAAATTAATGACTGGGAAATTGATTATGTTATTTGGTGAATGAGGTCAAAGAAGGAGAGAATACCGAAGAGAAGGATGGAGGTGAAGTATGTAGGAAAAATACAGCAAGGGAGACCAAGAAAGAGATGGGAGGAGCAGACGACAAAGTGTTCAAGTGAGAGGAAAAGAATGGAAGCAAGTAAAGAGTGGTGGAAGGATAGAGGAAGATGGAGGCATTTTACTAAACTGACCTAGCCACAGGCTGGAAACAGTTGATGATGATGATGATCGTTAGTGGACAGAGATGTTACATTTTTTCAATGTAAATACCTCAACTTTAAGACTAAGGAGCGAGAAAGCCTCTGTGGTGCTACGTACCATTTATTTTTATTGTATTTAAGGCGATATTTATGAATTAACTGCTTATATCAGCAAACTACTTGTAAATAACTAGCCTAGTTCTTCAGCAGCCCCAACAAACAGCCCCCAGCCATTAATTCATCACTAAAAAAGGGTAAAACGGCTAAAACCCATATTTCACCCAATGATACACCTTTCAACCATGCCTGGAGTTAAACCTGGGACCTTTAGCTCAGTAGGCAGACTCGCTACCGACTGGGCTAAGGTAGAGACCTCTCTTGCTCTATTTCTTCCTCTCTCCTGCTCTATTACTTTCTCTCTTGCTATATCACTTCCTCTCTCTTGCTCTATCACTTCCTCTCTCTTGCTCTATCACTTCCTCTCTCTTGCTATATCACTTCCTCTCTCTTGCTATATCACTTCCTCTCTCTTGCTCTATCACTTCCTCTCTCTTGCTCTATCACTTCCTCTCTCTTGCTCTATCACTTCCTCTCTCTTGCTCTACCACTTCCTCTCTCCTGCTCTATTACTTTCTCTTTTGCTATATCACTTCCTCTCTCTTGCTCTATCACTTTTCCTATCCTGCTTTATCCCTTTCTCTCTCTTCCTCTCTTGCTCCATCACTTTCTCTCTCTTTCTCTATCATTTTCTCTCTTTCTCTTGCTCTATCCCTTTATCTCTCTTTCAATGTTGCTAATAGGTGGAATTAAGTGACAGCTTTTTTTTTTCTTCATTTAAAAAGTTTCTCATCTAATGCCGCTATTATCATGACAGATATTTTACAACTGCTGATATCCCCCCCCTCCCCCGAATAAAATTAAATTATATGTTTGTACTGGAGAAATGTTTGATTTATTTTACTGAAAATAGAAGTTAGCTATGAAATCTGCGAAATCAATAACCTTTTCTCGCGTCTCCTTCCATCCCACTTTAAGTGCCTCAAATTAACTTTTTTTTTCCATATGTGTATTTCATGTGCACAAAAATGTGTCTTGTATTTACCCTGTGTCTCCTGTCCCTGATCTTGAAATACACCCAATACGGTCACTTCCAACTATGAGGCTACTTGTTATCTATCCTAAGCTCGCTGTAGACATGACGTAATCTCCTCCAGGACGACTCACGGGTGTTAGCTGGTGAGGGGGGAACTAAAATGAAAAGGGCCGAACTGCAAGTTTTCCGCTCGAAAGAGCTTTGGCGCGCAGCCACTGGCACACGGCAAAACTTTATTTACGCTCTCAACTTAATTACTCGAGTGAAAATAGACGCAGAAGCACAAGGAAATAATGGGGGAAGAGGGCGGCGAACGAAGAAGAACAAAACGACGGTGTGAATGGCGCTCAAAAAACTTATTAAAAATATTTGCAAAAAGATTATATTACTATATACACGAATAAAAAATAGTAAAAATTGTTTGAGGGAAAATGTTTGTTCCATTTATATGTATGACTGACGCACGCACGCAAATATATACACACACACACACACACACACAGGTCTACAAGCATTGGTGGTCACGAAGTCTAGGGCAATAATCCTGAAGACTGGTTTGACAATGATGAGTGGGGAGGTAAACTTTTGACTCTCAACCTTGACTAGAGAAGAATATACTGTATTGTGTATATATATCTCATTCTCCCCTCTTTATCATTTTCTCTCTTACTCTCTCTTGCTTTATCACTTTCTTTCTCCTTCTCTATCACTTCCTCTCTATTGCTCTATCACTTTCCCTATCCTGCTCTATTCCTTTCTCTCTCTTTCTTCCTTGCTCTATCATTTCTTCTCTCTTGCTCTATCCCTTTCTCTCTCTCTTGCTCTATCCCTTTCTCTCTCTTTCACTGTTGCTCTATCACTTCCTCTCTCTTTCTTTATCACTTTCTCTCGCTTCCTGTCTTGCTCTATCACTTTCTCTTGCTTCCTCTCTTGCTCTATCACTTTCTCTTGCTTCCTCTCTTGCTCTATCCCTTCCTCTCTATCTATAACTTCCTCTTTATTTCTCTCTTACTCTATCACTTCTTATATTTTTCTCTATCACTTTCTCTTTCTTTCTTGCTCTAACATCGTCTCTGACTTTCTTTCTCTCTCCTGCACAAGCGTTTGCGTTTCTTATAACCACCTTCCTCATCCCTAGCCTAATAAATTAATCCGTTAGATAACCTTCGCATCAAAACGAATGAACTAAGAAACTGAGGTTTTCACACACACATACACACACACACTGCAATGAAGAGGATATCGATAGTGCCCCTATTGGTCTGACTCTTGATTTTAACGGTGACCCTCGTTATTCGCTACACGACAGTGCGGGTGGAGTCATTTTGTTTACTGCGTTCTATACGCCCGTACGAATGTTGTATGTTCCATTCGAACCTCACTCTAATAGGGCCTCCTACACGATCATTTAGACTGTCAGTCCTGAGATTGACAATCTGACTGTCAATATGCATCAGTATTTACAACGAGACCGTAAATGGCCAGTCTTTGCGTCATTATTCGTATCAGTCTCAGCTCCTTCAAGCAACGTGCAGCAACATGGATAGTAATAAAAAGGTGTGTGCAGTCTCACGTTCGCCGAAAAACAAGAGCAACGCCGAACTGTGGTCACGTGGCAGCTCTAAACCAATTACAAGAAATGCGCGTGAGCTGCGTAGGCCACGCTGCTCTAGTAGAGACAATCTCTGCTTTAACAGCGCTCCTCCATTAAAATCCGCCTTAGATACAGTAGCCCCATGGCTTCTTTGGTGCTGACTGACAGTTCACAGCTGACTTCTGACAGTCAACATTTAGGTATATACCTAAATTTTGACTGTCAGAAGTGACAACTGCTAAAGACATGTTTTTTGCAGATCATATGGTTCGGCGTAGGGATACATAATTTGGTCTGGTAGCTTTTCAAAGCCGTCAGAAGTCAGCTGTGAGCTGTCAGTCAGCACCACAGAAGCTAAAACTGAGGTATAGACCCGATCAGCGTGTGCGCAAGCTTTCCTCAATGCACTATATTTTATAAACAAAAGTAGCGACGCAGACACTAACGTCTATACGTTTTCATACTTTGTTGTTCTTCTTCAGTTATTTTAGCTGCAATTACTGCTATTTTATTTTATTTTTTTCTTTCCATAAATGTTTCACACGACTACTCAACAGATCAGTTAAACACGACTATCTTAGAAAAGGTTATGAAAACACAAAGCACTGTAGGCAATCAACTGGTTGTAATTTGACGTTTCAATGCAACATGGGTAAACAGAAGATCCCAACTTTCTGCGTGTATGTGAACTGCTGCGCCACTAAGCGAAGCGGATTCTCTGTTGTGCTTTCTATTTTAGGCGTACGTGTGAATCAAGCTTTACTGTGGATTCACACGTTCGCCGAAAAACTAGCGAAGAACAGAAACGTGGTCACGTGACACGCTCTAAGCCACTCACAAGATTTCCGCTTAATCGGCGCGAGCTGTTCTGCTGAAGTTCAACTATTCTCTACTTTGTCCGCTTTGCTCGAGACGTTAGGCAGAGGTGAACCAATCAAATCTCAGAAGCAACCATCTCAAATTAGTGCGCATGCGCATTTGTCAACGCATGCGCTCTACAGCCAGAAACTAGCAGACAGATTCGTTGGCCGTTGTGAGGAGATTTGAAATAACCCTTTAATGTAAAGAGTGTTTATCGATGTATTGGATTGTGCCACGACACAGCATTATAATGGTCTAAAATAATGGTCTAAAATATATGTTTATCCACTAGAAAATAAAATATATTGATAATCAGCTGTTTTAAAGCATTGCAATGCATCATGGGTCAACTTAAAGTGTGTGAATTACAGCGCAGATTCTGCTTTCTATTTATCGGCGAGCGTGTGAATCAAGCTTAACGGTCAGTATTTCTGTAAGTCTCTCCCACCACTTGCAAGACTGATGGACTGAGACTGATGTGATCAGAAAATTCGGATCTCATCAGTATTTTCCTAAGTCCGTCCATCAGTTTAACGGTAGCGCCCCTACACGATCGCTCAGACTGTCAGTATTAATAAAGTAATAATAAAGACTGACAGTGTGCGCGCGCTCGTCAGTATTTCCTTCAGTCTCAGTAGCAAACATAGACTGGACACGCCCTTTCCTTATCATCCATGTTGTTGCATGCAGGAGCTGAGACTGATAAAAATAATGATACGAAGACTGACGGTGTACGGTTTCGTCAGTCTTAGTACTAACATTCTGAATAATCGTGTAGGGGTCCTATTAAGAGAGTGGCTCGTGTTGAGATAAATGTCGAACTTTTAGTATTATTTTTAACCTCGAGTCTTTTATTTTATCTAGTACGTTCATTCTGCTGTTCCCAGCAGACGAGATAATTCTGTTTATTCTTCCCAAAGGGGAATTTACTGTATTTTAAAAAAACCACGTTAATGACGATGTGTCGATGCACCTTCAAACCCTAGTAGTAGTAGTAATAATAATAATAATAATAATAATAATAATAATAATAATGATATATATTAGAGGATTTTGGTGAAAAGAACTTATCGACACAAAAGCTAAGAAAAACTTCTATAATATGCTGATAAGTCAAGTCATTGATCTGCAGCTTTAAATTTTAACAAACATCATCAATAGCAGATGAAGTAAAATTAATGTAAAAATTAATTTTATCGTTTTTTAAGGGGGAAAAAGTTTGTATTTTCTAACGCTTACAAAGTAATTATACGTAGGTAATTACAAATATTTTATAATCTCTTTCAGAAGAGGTATGGAGAGAAGGGAGTAAGTGGAGGAAAGAGAGGAAGAGAGGGGGTAACAGAGGGTAGGAGACGGTGGAAGAGAAAGAAGATAGGAGAGAGAGGGTATAAGATAAGGGAGAGAGGGGAAAGAAGGGAGGAAGAAAGGGAATATAGGAGATAAGAAAGGGGAGAGAAATGAGGAAAGAGGGAAGGACAGCAAGGAGAGGAAAATAGAAGAGGAAAGAGAGAGCAGATGAAAAATAAAAGAAGAGTGAATAAAAATAGTGAAGAGAGGGGGAGAAAGAGGTAAAAAGTAAGATTATTATTATCATTAGCACCGCGTCTTACTACCCGTTCGTGTTATACGCACTCACGCTAATGTGTAATGGTAGGGTGATTGTGAGATGAAATGGAGGACCTACAGTTTAACGTGGGATCCGAACCACGGTGGAGGCCTGGCACTCCACACATTCACAAGTTGTGATTAATACACGTCTTGTCAGAGGTGAAGGAAGGGTTTGGCAATCAGATAAATCTGTGCCGGGACCGTGGATTGAACCCCGGACCCCCAGCACAGAAGTCTGACACCTTAGCCCTAAACCACCAGGTCACCGACGAAAAAGAGTAAGAGAAGGGTGGAAAAGCGAAGGGAGGAGAGAGAGTAGTAGAATGTTTTCTAAAATGTTAAGCTTGAAAAAGAGTGATTTATAAAAAACCTAGCAGATAATTTTTACTCATTCAATATTAGTCAGACAATGAACGAATAGCAACGTGTTTGCATGGGAGTGGAAGTAGTGTGCAGCTTGAAAAAGTTACCAGATCTATTCTCATGTATCCATCCGCCAAACCATAGGAGCTGCAAGACCACATGTTGAGTTGCTGTTAGTTTTGGAAGTCAAAACATTCACAACAAACTGTTGGTTTTTTTTTGTTAGCACCTCGGCTTACCAACTGTTCAGGTTGCACGCATATGTAATAATTACTCTAAATAAGTTAGGGATGAGAAGGTTCAATGATAGAGGAAATTTACCCACATTTGCGTGTAGGGAGAGTGGAAAACGATCTCAGTATTCCTGACCGAGGTTCGAACCCCACGACTAACACGATCCAACACGATTTTACATTATTTAAAAACGAATTTATGAAATAATCATTTGGATATTTTTTTTAGAAGCGGCGCGTGTGGTTTATTTAAAAATGCTTTACACACATGAGAACTTCAAAAAGGCCGCCTTCTCTTCGTAACTATAAAAATGGTGGACTCAGCGCGCGGTTGACTACATCATACAAACCGTATTGAGTTGTGTTCTTGCGCATGAGCTTAGAACTAATATTTTGTATGACCCTTTCTCCAAGCTATAAAAGTACTTTTATTTATTTCATAATGATGGTGGACAAGATACAAAAGTGAATATAATACTTTCAATCTTATTATTTCATCCCCTAGAATATCTCTTGTTGACATAACTGCGAGTGTTTATTTTTTCTTTCAATTAGATGCGAAAAAGCAAATTAGAGGCCTACAGTGATCCTTAAGGAAATATAAAAATAGTTTGAAAACTCTTTTTATTGATAATATATTATTATTAAGGAAATAATAGCTATCTCCACATAGGTTAACATTAGTGACACCCACTTCAGTGGCCGAATGGTATAAGGCGTCCGTTTCACAGAAGACTAGACTGCCGTGGTTCGATACCGGTCAGGTGTACTTAGGCGGGTTTTTCCTAAATGTTTTCCCACTGTATGTCCACGCAAATGCAGGCACACTTCCTATACATCCAAACTTCCTCGCCCCTACCTCATTAGCGTAATTAGTGTAAAGGCGTACAGCCCAAACGGGTAGTAAGACACGGTGCTACAAAAACAAAATTAAACATGATTGATTTGTAATCAATGTTTGGAAAATAAATCTTCTGCTAGCTGTCAGTTACCACCCCTCCTACGCTGTATATATTACTGACTGAAGAGTAGAAGCCGGAGAGGGGAAGATAGAATAGTTCACTAGAAACTCCTGTTGCTACGGGTGAGGTGATAAGCGACAACTAGAAGGGGACGGCCAGACTGGGCGAGCGACTAGAATATTAAATAGATCACATTGGTTGTAATGAGAGGTGGCCAGACTGGAGCGAGCGAGCGCGCTTGAAAGATAGAACTGGTCCTAGTTTTCAAGAGCGCGCGCTCAACTTCTTTTTTTTTTTTTAGTTTACAGGCGTGTTGGTTCATTGAGTGCTAGGAAAACTTCTCATTTTGACATTTTTATTAATATCGATAGGTTTAGCACACTTGCTACTAACGGCCTAATTTAATTGGTAAGATCATAAACCATACCTATATATATATATATATATAACTGATATGTTAAAATACTTCAATATTATCAAAGTAGGCCTTTACAAATAAGAATCATCATTAGTGTGGAGAGAGGATGAGAAAACCACAACAATAAATCACTTGTCAAAAACCACCCTCAGTTCACTGAGCCAAGATTCGGAGCCGCCTCGTCAACAACTATCGAGAGCTATCTGCTAATCACGCGTTCGCTCGCCAGTTTGGCCACGCAGTCGCTCGCTCGCACGCTGGTCAGTCTGGCCAAACCCGAAGAAACAAATAGCGAGGCGGATGTGCCGCGTTACAGGGGAAACTTGGTGGAGATATTGATGGACTGGGCTCAAATTATCTCCATGTGAAAAGTACAGTGTGCTACCGTTACGGCCACACGCCTTCAGCCGACATTCAACACTTTGTTTTTACTTTTTCATGTCAGGAAAAAGTATTATAATCTTGAAACTTTTCCACCTCAAAATTATGGTGTTATCTTCTCTAAACATTTATCTTTACTTAGATGCACTTAATGTATAGTATAAGACAGCAAAAACATTATCTCCAACTTCACTTCTCATTTGAAAAGTGATATTCTCACACCCCTACAAATACAGTGAAAGCTGACTAATTCGAACTTCCGTAGTTCAAAATCGTCTTTAATTCAAATTTTTCACCCGGTCCCATGAATTTTGTATTAAAACAAGGTTAAAAAATCATGGATGGTTCGAATTTTGTTTTGGTTGGTTCGAACTTTACGTAAGTTGTAATGTACTGCGCAGTATTGTTTTCCTACTTCTAATTGCTGCACCATATTTTTAATTTTGGAAACAGGGGAGGCGACGTTGGAATACGGTCAGTACCCTTCTTCACGCCCCTCCCCCTCCACGGCTCACCCATATGTCTTTGTTTACACGTACAGTTCTGTACGCCGTTAGTCAAGGTCGAACCTCTTGAGTGGTTACGTGCGCTGTTCTTAGTGATTCAGTCGTAGTCGTAGCGATATTCTTGTGACGTTTGAGTTTATTTTGTTTTGTTGTTTAGTTTTTGTTTAGTTCTAGTTTTGTTTAGTACATACTGTACAGTGATGTTTGTGTGTGTGTTTGTGTGTATCGTGATGTCACTGTCCAAGTCACAGTCCTATAAATCATTAACTTTGGCCGGAAAAGTAGCAGTGATAAAGGAAATGGAAAAGGGAATTCCTTTTAAGAAACTTATTTAATTCGAAATTTTGGATGGTTCGAATTTTTTCCTAGTCCCTTCAAGTTCGAAAAATCCAGGTTCCACTGTATAAATAATATTTTAACTGCGCAATGAACAACACAATATTATAAACAAGATTTAATAGCTTATCTTGAATAATACGATAGTAAACTCACTGTAGAACGCGTTGGTAGACACGTGGTTTAAATGTCAAGCTCATCTAGTATGGTTTTCCGGTGACGGGGAGGTTAGTTTCTAATTCTGGCCGGATATAATGGGGATGCTTTTTTTTTTTTTTCCTAAATGGTTTCACACTTTACATACACGTCAATTCGAATAGATTTCCTCCAAATGATATATTTTTCGGTCTTACCCCATTACTTCAACACTTTGAAAAATTATACCTGGGCACGGGGATCGAACCCAGGCACTTTGGTTTGACACGCCAATGCTCTACAAATAATCTCTCCACGATTTGTCCCGTGCTCGGGGTCATTCTTCACTCACAGTTTAAGGCAGAGTCTGTGAAGGACATGTGGAAATCATCAGCCAACAATGAGCTATCATTTCCATCTTCTAAGCTTCGTTAGTCATGGACAATTAATACTGTGCGAGCTTTTGCTTATCCTTCAAACTCTGTTAGTGTTAAAATGAAAATAACTTGGAAGGGTGAATAAAAACATTATTAGTTGCAAAAAAAAAAAAAATTTTTTATAAAGTCTCAGCTTATTACTTCGAGACTTCTGGCACCCCGACGACTTCACCGAGCCAAGGACGCGAGAGTCTCAGGGAGTAGTACGTGTGTCAAGCTGGGGGGTGGGGGAAGTTCGCGAGGTCAGGTCAATATTTCAGACCCCCGGGGCTCTGGCCCAGGTGAAGGCGTTCCCAAGGGGGTCACATATCCTCGTCCCAATCGTCACTCCTTCCACCACCTGAACAATGTCTCGTCCCTGTCACATCCGCAGATCGAGTTACTGTTTTACGCCAGACAACGACGATAAAAACCAACCGTACCCAAGGCAGAAGGATACAAAAAAAAAGGAGAAAGAGAGAGAGTGAATTTGATTGTTTGGAAAACACTATAGTTATAATATTTGTTATTATTATTATTATTATTATTATTATTATTATTATTATTATTATTATTATTATTATTATTATTAGCACCGCATCTTACTACCCGTACGGGTTATACGCACTTACGCTAATGTGTAATGGTAGGATGATTGTGACATGAAATGAAGGACCTACAGTTTAACGTGGAATCCGAACCACGGTGGAGGCCTGGCATTCCTCACATTCACAAGTTGTGATTAATACACGTCTTGTCAGAGGTGAAGGAAGGGTTTGGCAATCAGACAAATCTGTGCCGGGACCGAGGATTGAACCCCGGAACCCCAGCACAGAAGTCCGACACCTTACCCCTAGACCACCAGGTCACCGTATAATATTTGTTTATTTATTTTCACCGCGTCTTACTACCTGTTCAGGTTATACGCATATGATAATTACTCTAACGGCGTATTGATAATATCGATCGAAAGTGACCGTTGCAGATCACATCACTTGACGTATGAATAGGTGAAAGTACAAACAGTAACGTTTCTATACGTCAAAATAGTTATCCCTGTGAAAATAGAACCATACAAATAATTATAGACGACACAGACAGATAGCCTTATCAATGGAGTGAAGAAGACAAAATATAGTTATGGTGTGTAGTATGTGACACGTAGCACAGCTTTCAAGTTAACATAACTATAGGACAAACCAACATCCCCGTACACCACACGAAAATATTCTCGATGCCCACTTCAGTGGTATAATGGTCTAAGGCGTCACTCTCCCAAAAAACTGGCCCACCGATGACGGGGAGATCGTGGTTCGAATGTAGGTCAGTTGTAAATGAGTATATTTTTTTCCTAAATAATTTTCCACTCTATCTCCAAGTAAATGCGGGTACAAGTCCTCTAAATTTAACCTTCCTCACCTCTAGCACATAGCCGTGATTAATGCACTTGATAATAAACTGAACGGTTAGTAAGACGTGTTATATATATAATACTATATATATATATAATATTATATATATATATAATACTATATATATATAATACTATATATATATAATACTATATATATATAATACTATATATATATAATACTATATATATAATACTATATATATATAATACTATATATATATAATACTATATATATATAATACTATATATATATAATACTATATATATATAATACTATATATATAATACTATATATATAATACTATATATATATAATACTATATATATATAGTATTCAAAGTGAATAATATAGTTTTATATATATATTCATTATATATATATATATATATTCATTATATATATATATATATATAATATATATATTCACTATATTATATACAACTCCATTATATATAATATATATACACTATATTACATACAACTATATTATATATATAATATATATACGATTATAAAAGCCCTGATTACGTAACCTGGGTAGCATGTGAAGTATAGAATATACATTATGGAGTGTGTGTGTGTGTGTGTTACCACGCCTAAAGCCTTTGTAAGAATCATCTCCGCCTTACGTTTTACGATTGAAGCGTGCGCTGGGTGTTTTATTAGCGCGTGTGCTACATCTCGGCCTCAGTTGTGCCCATATGGCAACGGCCATCCGAAAAGACGGGATAAAAGTAGAGGAGCCGTGTGTGGTCTTAAAAAGTATAATGTTGTGAATATTAAGGTGCGGATGAAGTCATCAAGAACCGGGCGCAGGGAGTTTTCTCGATTGTTTTTTATAAGCGTGCACATTAAAGTACGGTAACCATTTGCCCCGGATTTACGGGGATGCTCTCCGAAATGTCACTTATGTCCTAGAACTTATTTAGTACACGATTTATTCACTCCTATTAAGGTGGGAGTGTATGTAGAGAAGACAAGTTAAGGGCCAGTGTGTTTAGCAGTTTTTTTTATAGTAAAACTATTTTTGGCCAAAATAAATAAAATATTGTTCCAGTAGAAGCGTAAGAGTTTAATTTTATTCACATAGTGATATCAACAGTTGTTGATTATCTGTCATGAGCATAGCGGCATTAGATGAGAAACTTTTTAAATGAAGAGGAAAAGTGGTCATTAAATTCCAGGATATTCAACAACTTATTGATATCACCCCTGTGAAGAAAATTAAACTTTATGTTTATACTGGAGATTCATTTGATTTATTTTGACTAAAAAAAGGTTTGATATAAAAACTGCAAAAATTCTGCCCTTAACTCGCGTTCTCTACATCTCCACCTTAACTTAATATATAAAAATAAATTGGTGCATGTCTGGGTTTTTTTTATAGCACCGCGTACGAAGGGACTATACATTCCAATACGGTGAATATGGCCTCAAGTTTAGTAAAGCTATGGAGTGTTTTTCTTTCAGAGAACATTGGAGGAATATACTCTACGTAATACATGCATCGTGAATCTACCACATAAGTAAATAAGTAGCAAATACATTCTAGAATATAATGTATTCACTCATATTTATGTAAAAACCTCCAAAGTTTATGTTCTACTTCACCTACAAGTTTACTTCGAACGAGACGCAAGGGACCTTCAAACAAAACTTTTATACATATAAAAAAAGAGTTTATATAACGCGACGTCGTCGTCTATAGGAGCCCCACCAGCGGTGACTACGAATCCCCTTGAAAGATAGAACAGGGGTCCCAGCTGCACGAGACCCCATTTTATGGCTCCCCCGACAACCCCCTCTCTTTGACCCGGTCACCACCACCGCACTGATTTCTAATCCATACGTGTCCCCTTTCTCACGATCCGGCCCGTATTTGATATAGCGGTCGTTCCCGCCAGACGCTATGGCCTATAAAGGTTACTAGCTTCAGATAATGGCCGCTAGCTCCCATGTTTTGTTTGACATTTCCTTTACTCTTATGGGGAAAAGAGAGGTTTGAGGGAAGGGGCGATATTAAAAAAACATACGTTGCATTATGTCATGTTTTATTTTAGTCAACGTATGTGTGAAAATCAGTGTCGTGTCGTGAATGCAGAGTAATCAGAGCTCTTTTAACCCGTACATGTGGTCTGTTCTCACCCACTCTGTCCCCATTTGACTAATAACACATAAGCTCTACTCTACACACCTCACAGGTAATGTATTTCCATTTTTTATTATCGTATGGCAAATTTGACCTGGAGGGACTATGACGTACAGGTTTGGTCACCTTATACAGAGTGGCCCATGGAAAAGTAGCCCGCCTCCTATATCCAGCAGGCGCTTCAGTGTGAATTGGAGGAGGTCAATACCCTTCCAGCCCGTGATGTGCTTTAGACAAGCAGGTCACTTGCTCATTTTTAATGTCACAATATGGGTGGAGTGGGGATTGACCTCCTCCAATTCAGAGTGAGGCGTCTGCTGGATATAGGAGGCGGGCTACTTTTCCGTGGGCCACCCTGTAGATATGTGTAGACTATTATCCACTCTGGTGGCACAGAAAGTTTCCCAGGGTACACCATAGGAGGTTGTCTACGTGTCGTACCCACACAATGAGATTATGTGAGTATAGTTATTATGATGTTGTGGAGCCTTAAGCCTAGTTAACTAAACCCTTATGACCGTTGGAATAGTTCCCCTTTCGGGAAAAATACCGAAAGTACCAGCCGAGAATTGAACCCGGGATCCCTAAGCTCGTAACCAGGTACATTGACCACTACACCACGGGGACAGTTTATTTCCAATTACACCTGGGCAATGAGTGTTTAAACGAATGATGAGAACAATTCACTGGTACAGTTTAAACTAACTCTACTTAACCTGGCAGCACTCCACGTCACATCATTGATTTAGTACCAAATAGCGCAGGTAAATGAGAGTAGGTTGGTGTTTGAAGATTTATTATGGCGTGGTTGAAGTTTTCAAGCTTTGATAGCGTCTTTGAATCTAAAGAAAACATGGGAAAGTAGCCTGTAGCTTTTAAGCACTCAGTAGGAGAAACAGTATCTGACATTTACTAAAAGTACCTTTTTAGAAAGTGTCAAAACCTATCAAAATACTACTAATGATAGAGTAAAATGTTAGTAAAGTTGACAAATTTTTTTTGAAGCACCCTTTTTACCGTGTTCTTACTGTATAGCTAAACGCTTGCAGAACATTTTTATAAAAATGACTTATCAGCAAAAGTTATAAAAAAAAATTACGTGATAAATACAGATAAAAATGACTAATAGCTTGATTACAGATAATTTATAGCGAGAATAACTAAATAGAATAAGTCACCAACATGTGTATGCAAACAAATGAGTATTTCAGTAATTATTGTAGTTATGAATAGTAATATAAAATATGAGAAAATATATATTTGAAAATAAATGTATTAATATAAATATCCATTTAGTATATGCGAACGTTATTTTCTAGATTATATCTGATTAAAGCTTCTAACAACCAAAATAGTATGGCTATAATAATGTATGAACCGGAATGTATCTGTCAGGATCAAATAACTAAGAGGAAACCCGCTTCTATGGCCGCATGGTCTAAGGCAATACTCTCGCAATAGACTAGACAGCCGATGACAGGGAGATCAAAGTTCGAATCTCAGTTGGGTTTACTGAGAGTGGTTTTTCCAAAACGATTTTTCACTCTCCCTACATGCAAATGCGTGTACACTTCATATAAATATAACCTTCCTCATACCTAAAACCATTAGCGTGGTTTGTAAATAAGCGTATAACCTGAACAGGTAGTAAAACCCTGAGCTAAAAAAACCAAGAGGAACAATTAGTAGGATTCTCGGTTAGGGTAAGATAAATGACGTTGTATCGATCCTATAGATTTTTGATTTGTGTTTACGCCACAAAGAATAATATATTTACAATTTACTAAGCTAGTAGTTAAATGATCCATTCTTCAAATTACGGTAACCTTGACTACTATCAACATATTTAGGATAAAACGCCCTTGATGACGAGATGCATATAATACCTTAGCTCAGTCGGTAGCGTGTTTGTCTACCGAGTTAAAGGTCCCGGGTTCGATTCCCGGTATTGTAGAAAACTGTACCGTTGGGGAAATGTTGGTTTTCCCTTTAACAGTGATGAATTAACGACTTGGACCTGGATGTTGTGTCTGTAGTTAAGTTAATATAAATTAAGTCGTATGCTGATTTAATGCCGGTTCAGAAAGTGCACGTTAAATACCTCAAATAATATTTTATTTTAATGACAAGATTCAAGCCTGTCACGCCGACCAATAGGAGACGATTAAATCAACAAAACCAAGTGAAGCTATCAAAATTATATAGAAATTGTTGGCGGTCAGTTATGATAGGCTGGCCGCTATCAAAATTATATAGAAATTGTTGGCGGTCAGTTATGATAGGCTGGCCCGCAAACCGGCGAACAAACGCCTGAGGCCTGATCCCGATCTAACCACCCCACCCACGTGCACTCACTCAGACCAATCATCGCACGTAACGCTCGGCGATACAAAAAAAACAAACAAAAAAAACCCCGCAAACAACCAATTATTTTATCCCTCTTTTCGAACTTCAATATTGAGTTGAGGGGCGACTACCTCGCAAAAACAAGAGTGACAAAAATGTACAATAATAATAATAATAATATTTAGCACCGCGTCTTACTACCCGTTCGGGTTATACGCTTAAGTACTAGTTACGCTAGTGGATTAGGAATTGGGTGGGTTGAATTAAGAGGAAGTGAACCCGCATTTGCGTGGAAGGAGAGTGGAAAACCGTTTAGGAAAAACCACCCCCAGTTCACCCGACCGAGATCCGATACCTCGATCTCCCCGTCCTCGGCGGTCGAGCTCAACACGACTAGCGCGTTAGCCAACTACGCCACCGAGGCGGGTAAAAATGTACAGTCTGCGCTAGAAGTGAATCTCAACGATTTTAAGGACGTTGCCTAACTGTGATGTAACGGCAAGTCAAGATAAGATTTCTCATTTTAGTTAAGTTTATCGATGAATTTTAAATAGTTATAACGTTAAATAAAACATAAATTCTTAAATAATTTTAAAAATATTATTACATAGTCGTAAAATTATATTTTTGATCTTGAAGTAGTTTTTTTGAAAATATATTTTTTAAATCTTATATAGCTTAGGTTTAGTTTATTCACAAAAATGAGCCGTAGTAATTTTCGTACCAGGATGTGGATTAAGAAAGTCTGTAGGAATACGTCCAACTAAAAAAGGAAACAAGAAAGAAGTAAATTTGAAATGCAAGTCAATGTTGTCTAGGAGCAAATATTATAGTGCGTATGTATACTCGTCGGCGGAAGAGGGAAAGTGTTATCAGCCTATATTTAAGAGGCGACTAAATGTGAACGTGTTTAGGTGCGTCAAGTCAAGATGCAGCCCACTTAAAAACCACCAAGTAGGCAACGTCATTAATCCTGTCACCCAAAGTCCATGGTTCGAGCCCAAGCACTGGTTGAAATGATTTTGAGTTTACCGTAAAGGTTGGCTTTGTGGTGGAAAACACGTCTAACGTGGTCAACCATGAGCCCATCAAATCAAGACTAGATTCGAAATTCGGGTGGGTTGATTGGGTGATATTTTACAATAATCAGCTTTATTTTATTTTTTATTCCAGGCGAATGTTGGTGCATTTTTAAATTCACTTTCCATAATAGGTAGGCCTACCTTAAATTTTGTCTCGGTTGCAGACAGCCCAAACGAGAAGTAGGCTTAAGACTTGTTATAATAACTAATTTTAATTATTTTCAGTATTTAAAATGCACTTTATGAAACGATTGATAATATCAGCACACGACTTATAAACCAACTTAAATCTAAAATAGATAGGTTGGACGGGGACGCGAGGAAAAAAAAATGGTATTTTTACAGTTTTTATAGCAACACTTTTTTTTTGACAAAATTATTATTATTATTATTTATTATTATTATTATTATTATTATTTAGCACCGCGTCTTACTACCCGTTCGAGTTATACGCTTAAGTACTAATTACGCTATTGGATTATGAATTGGGAAGGTTGAATTTAGAGGAAGTGAAACCGCATTTGCGTGGAGGGAGAGTGGAAAACCATTTAGGAAAAAACCACCCCAGTTCACTCGACCGAGATTCGAACCTCGATCTCCCCGTCCTCGGCAGTCGAGCTCAACACTACTAGCGCGTTAGCCAACTACGCCACCGAGGCGGGTTTTTTGACAAAATAAATAAAATATTACTCCAGTAGAAACATAAGAGTTTAATTTTATTCACAATGGGATATTAACAGTTGTTGAATATCTGTCATGAGCATAGCGGCATTAGATGAGAAACTTTTTAAATTAAGAGAAAAAGTTGTCATTAAATTCCAGGACACGATTGACATATGTTCAAGAACTGATGATATCACCATGTGAAGAAAACTAAACTCTCTATTTATATTGGAGAATTATTTTATTTCTTTTGACCAACAAAATGTTTCAATATAAAAACCGCAAAAACACCGACCTTTTCTCGCGTCCCCTTCCACCCCTCCTCATCTATAAGATACGGACGGGGTTTACAACATATGAATGAGGTGGCGGGCGCTGGAAGAACTTGACCCTACATCTCAATCCTAAACATAATATAATATTCTGGCACAGCACCTCACCCGCACGTCGTTCCGGAGGCGACATCTCCCTCTCATGTCAGACCGGAACAAACAAGTTTCCTCCCTTCATCCCCAGACACGAACCGGTAAAACGCAGGGAAGTTTCAAGACGGAGATGTGGGCGTGTAAGGAACAACAAGTTGGGAAGACTTGAGGATCACAAAAGGCGACCACGGCAGGCGCCACTAGCATAACAAACAAACTACAAACTCGCAAGATAGAGAGACCCGATTATCCGCCGTTCAAGTCATCAAGGTCGTCATTAAAAGATCTAGTTTTTAATTAAAAAGAAGTGTTTCCAGATCTGAAATCTTGGCTCAGTCGATAGCGTGTCTGACTACTGAGTTAAAGCTCACGGGTTCGATTTCAGGGAAGACCTAAAAAGTATCATTGGTGAAAAGTGGGTTTCCTCTTTCACACCGATGAATTAAGGACCGGAGGGCTGGGTGTTATCTCGATAAGACACCTATAAATAGAAAATTATATTTTTGAAAAATGTGCTCTGGGTTAAAATTCACATACGGACACGTGTTTAAAATTGTGCCCTAATACATTTTTTTAAATAGGTAAATGTAGTATAAATCATCCACAGACCAAAAACCAACACGAGACTCGCTTCAGAGTTTGAATGATCTAAGGTGGAGGTGCCCAATTAGCGGCCCACGGTCATTTTGTGAGGCCCGCGACCAGGTAAACAACGTTATAATATTTATTATTAATAATAATAATAGTTTTGGACTCGTAGTTACTGATGCGCGTATATTTTCATACTTTTTCTAACAGAAGCCACAAGAGAAAAATGATCTGATCCCCATTTTAACAGATCACACGCCTTTCTAACGGACATCAATCACCACATGAACAAACTTAGTCTGAAGTAGTATGTTTTTAAGCACACGTCTTACTATCCATTCGCATGATACGCTTATATAATGATTTAATTAGTGGGTTACCCGCCTCGGTGGCGTAGTTGGCTAACGCGCCAGTCGTGTTGAGCCAGACCACCGAGGACGGGGAGATCGAGGTTTTGGTTTTCCACTCTCCCTCCACGCAAATGCGGGTTCACTTCCTCTAAATTCAACCTTCCCAATTCCTAATCCATTAGTGTCATTAGTACTTAAGCGTATAACCCGAACGGGTAGTAAGACGCGGTGCTAAATAATAATAATAATAAAAAAATTAGTGGGTTAGGGAAAAGGAAGGTTAAATTTAAAGAAAGTTTACCCACATTGCGTGGGGAGAGAAAGTGGGAAACCATTTAGGTAAAACCACCCTCAATACACCCAACAGGGATCGAACCACTATCTCCCCACCATCAGCAGCCTAGTCTATCGCAAGAGTAGCGCATTAGAATATGAAGTTACAAGGACGAAAACAAACCATCTAAGATATAATTAGACATCTAGATGAATTCATAAACCGACTAAAGGTTTTTAAATCCACCCTCGCCAATGAAATCTTCGTACACCTTCCTTTGTGCTAACATTTTATGGAGGAAAGCCATGACATTGATTTCATATTTTGTGTTACAAAGTTGAACATTCTTTTGGAGCAATTCGAAGAGTGGGGTTTTTTTTCATGAACTTGCGGCCACAAATTACCTTATTCAACGACCCGATGAAGTAAGACAATTCAGGGCAGCAAGACACTTTCCAATTGGAAATATTTGGTAAGCAAAGTGACACCTTTTTTCAGTCCGGGTAAGAGACCGGCATTAACTTTTAGGAACTTTGGTACCACGAGAAAAATATCCTGTATTGAGTGGATTTAACAGTGCATCTATATCTGTAATCATGAACTTGTGTGGATGCACTTTTTCCTCTATGAAGGCAGAATATTTATATCAAAAATCAGAATAACCAACTTCTGGACTTGTTAAAAATATCAACATCATTTAAAATTAACTTTGGTTTGCTTTTCATGAACACCCACACTGTTCTCATTAATCTGTGTTAAATTTTAATAACACCAATATATATTATTGAAAAATATATTTAAAATAGCATTTTGAATTTCTTATGTGTGTGGTCTTGGACATTTTGGTTTCGTTCCATTTGTAAAATGTTTATTAAAAAAGAGAATTTGAAATAAATAACTGTAGCTACTATCTTGAATAACCCGTGTTTATTACTCCACGGATTATTTCTAAATATTGGCTAAACAAACCATTGTGCGGCCCGTGAAGCCAACACACATCACATATTGGCAGTCGTATGCACACAAGTTGGCCACCCCTGGTCTAAGGCGTCACACTCACAATAGACTGAACTGCGGACTACGAGGACATCGGGGTTTGAATCCCGGTCGGCTGTAATAAGGGTTGCTTGACCTAATTGGTTTTCGATTCTCCCTCAGCGCAAATGCGGGTACAGTTTCTCTAAACTTAACCTTACTAATCCATAACACACTATCGTAATTAGTACATACGCGTAAACCCCTAACGGGTAACAAAATGCGGTGTTATAAAATACATTTCAAAAACCACCCACGGGTGTACGTGATCACTAGTGTATTTAGTTCTGCCTCGAGATCGGGGTTCTACCCCAAGTCCGGGAACTAGGAATAGTGGTAGCGATCAGTCGTATGCACGTGCACTTGATCAGTATTATCTTTTTATAACTTTTCTTAAAATAGATAGTTAAAGTACATGAGTAGCATAAGAGAATGCTAAAAAAACACCTTTAAAATGTCCTGCAAATGTTGAAATAAATTATCGAAATAGGTCTGAAAGTACATTTTCTACAGATTGAAAATAGCTTTACATGAAAGTTCCGAGAATATTACAATCATCAGTTCACGAAATTTTTAGGTTATTTGTATCTTTGCTTCTAGATAAAGCTCTCACACTGTCGTAAGACTTATCCTTTTATGATTAAAGAACTTCCATCCACCCTCCAACCACCTTTTTCTTTGGCAGACTTACAAAAAAGCCTTTAGCGATTAGTATTTATTTCCTTGAACACTATCGCTACCACCCATCTCAAAAATAAAGTACAAGAAAAGAAGAACAAAGAACAAGTGCAAAGCTTAAACTTTTCGCAGTTTCCGTGTCTGTGCCAAATTACAATCACGACACAGAGAAAAGTTAAAAAAAAACACAAAGAAACCAACGAGAGACTTGGGGAAGGCAGAGACAGTCGAAGGTTATCGAAGACAGTCGTAAGTCACGTGGCTTTAGAAAACGAAGATTTTATCGCCATGGGTTTTAGTTCCAAATAAAATCTTTGGAGAACGTGGCGAGACCACTAAAAGTAGTCAAGGATGAAAATATAAGTAATACGAGCCGCTAGATCACCAATCATTTGAATGAACTTTGGTAAACTATTAAAAGGAACAGAAACTTAAAAGGGTGGATATGGGGAGGTTAGGAAATACAATTCTATTGATTAAAGTGTGGATTCAAATAAAGTGATGAAGACAAATAGTTACATCTTGGCAGGAAATTTAACATATGTGGGAACAGATGGGGTTATCTTGAGAAAAGATAGAAAGTAGCAATGTCTCAATCTACTCCAGCAACTCCGACTAGGTTAGGAAGCTGGCGTCCGCTTCACGTGGGTGTTAGTTGGGATTATCTAACTCTCTGCCTCGACCTGGTATATTATGTTCTGTTAGTCGGTGGTGTATTTATAATCGGTACAGTCAAAACAAGAAATTTCATGGGATATTTCAAATCTATATTTTCAATGATCAATTCGGACACATTAATAAAATTAACGAGTATGACTAGATTAAAAAAACAAATTAATTCTTAGTTACGACATTGTGTACTACAAAATGAGATAAAATCTAATTATCGGGGTATAAAAAGAACAATATTTATATATGATTAAAAATGATGTAATTTTTACCACTTTTAAACTGAATATACATTAAAAATTATTTTTCTTTAATATATTAATTATATATATATTTCATTGAGTACATCTCGTATGTTAAATTTAGGCCCCAGTCATTAATTATTTTACCTTAAGGTGAGAGTATAGGAAACTCAAAAAAATGAGTGTTTTTGCAGTTATTCAAACAAAACATTATTTTGGTCAAAATAAATAAAATATCGCTCCAGTATAAACATGGAGTTTAATTCTCTTCACGTGGTGATATCAACAATTGTTGAATATCTGTCATGAGCACAGCGGCATTAGATGACAAACTTTTTAAATGAAGAGGAAAAGTTGCCATTAAATTACACGACACCCTTGATAGATATTCAACAAATGTTGATATCAACATATGGAGAAAATTAAATTAAATGTTTATACTCAAGAAATATTTGATTTATTTTGATAAAAAAAAGTTTCTATATGAATACTGCAAAAAAAAAGTTACCTTTTCTCACGTTCCCTACGCCCCTACCTTAACAATGCTAGGAATACATGGAAAGTATAAAAATAGGCCTATAACCGGTTTGGCCCCTTATGACTAATAAAGTCTATTTTATTTGAAATCAATGAATTACTATTTCTATCTTCTAAATTTTACATTTGTTAAAATGGTGCAATAAAATATTATTGTCTAATGACCTTAAGCGCACTTTGTATCGGCACAGGAAGCCAGGTCCAAGAAGATCAAAATGAACAAAGGAACAGAGAACAAATTGTATTGGATTAAGAAACTTTGAAGATGAGTGACTGAGGAAGCGGATGGTGGAAGTGAAGAGAGAGAGAGAGAGGAGCGTCGTTTTGACGGGTGATAAGAGAAAATGCGACTTCAAGGAACTGAACTACTTCTTTACGGATGGCACATTCTCGCCCAAATTTACACGGATATTTCAACGGCAACATGTATTAAACCAATGTCTTTACCACTTCACTAAAAAATAACTTTTCCGTCGGGGGGTGCACAAATGTCACGATACCTACATAACACAGATCTTATACTTAAAGTTTGATGTTAAATAAATAATAAGAGACACTTGCACAAACTTTCTCATGCTGTGTATTACGGCTTCGAAGATAATTTTCATAAATAGTTTTCGAGTAAAAAAAGTACGTTTTCCTCATAAAATCAAACAAATCATCTTGTTTAATCATAAGCTTCCCTCTTTATATACATTTTAAAGCAAATATATTTAATAAAATTCAAATTTTCAAAAATGAAAAATCTACAAACTGCTCTAAAATTATTCATTTTTCAAGGTAGATTTTAAAAAAATTCAAATTTTCTATAATTTACCATAAGTTAACCACCCTAAAATTAACTTATTATGAATAATAATAATAATAATTATTATTATTATTATTATTCATAATAAGTTAATTTTATTATTATTATTATTATTATTATTCATAATGTATAATAGTCCCCCGATAACAATTATGAACTAGCTATTCGCTATTTGCATTAGCTATTTGCAAAAAAAAAAAATAATCAAATTTTACAAAAATCAGCGTCCTTATAGTTAATTGATCTATATAATAATTAAATACACGTTAATATGAATCAATCATATCCTTGTAAATATTTAAATACACATAATACATGGGAATTCCTTAAACCCAATTTAATTTCTTAAAGTAATAAAATTTGGGTTCATGGAAAATCTATTTAATGTGAAAATTTTAATTAAATATAGATACTATATTATTTAAAACTATTTTTACTAATTATATTATCTTATATTGATAATTTATTTCTAATTATTATATTTAATTCTATAGTAATCAATAAACTAGTTCTATAAATGAGTGTTTACCCAAAATCCAATTAAACAGTTCTATTTGTCATAAAAACAAATCCTAGATATGCATTTTGAACAAAATCATTCAAGCCATTTTCGAAATATTTGGAATTTCAAAAAAATCACGCATGAGTAAATTATTCTTATTTTGAGGGCTAAAGTTAAAATCAAAATAAAGTCCCTACGTATAGCCCTACAAAATCTAAATATCAATTAGTTTGAACAAAATTCGACTAACCGTTTAAGATCCGTGGACAAGGACAGACAAACAGACATGGGACAGACAGAATTGTAAAATCCACTATTTTGGGTTAGTGTCCACAAAAAAAAACAGAAAGATTCGTCATATTTTCGAGATCGATTTTTTTCGCGTTCGTGTTCTCAAAAAATATAAAGATTTGTCATAATCTCAAGATCAATTTTATTTTCACGATCACAATACTTTCTCTTGATGCAAGAACGTAAAAAAATAGTATTATCATTTATAAATAGATATAATAGAGAATGGGTAAAAAATTCTTTGAAATCATTTTATATTTATCATTTTAAATGTATTCCGAGTGTTATTAAATGTACCTCTTTTAGTGTCACAAAAACTTCTCTATGAAACGAAGATATTTACTCTTGATGTGAAAAGTTACGTAACACAGATATAGGGGGGTAGGGGTCAAGCTAAATGTCGACTGTTAAATGGTTGAGGGGAGAGGGTAAAAAAAAGGTAAGAAAGAAAGCATTACTATGTGGTTTATGGATGGCCGTTAAAAAAGTCACTTTCCTGTCCCTAGAGGTACCTTTTCAAATACGGTATACATATCCTTGTTCAGACTCCATACCAAGGGAGTTCCGTACTATGACAGAGTGGCAACTCTTCACGCAGAGCTGTTTGACGGGCCAGACTGGCCATAAAACTGCAGGCGTACAGTAAGCATTGATCAGATTTATTTTTAGCACCACGTCTATTACCTATTAGGACTATACGCTGATCAGATATTATTATTAGCACCGCGTCTTACTACCCGTTCGGATTATACGCACTTACGCTAATGTGTAATGGTAGGGTAATTGTGAGATGAAATGGAGGACCTACACAGTTTAACGTGGAATCCGAACCTACGGTGGAGGCCTGGCACTCCACACATTCACAAGTTGTGATTAATACACGTCTTGTCAGAGGTGAAGGAAGGGTTTGGTATCATATAAATCTGTGCCAGGACCGAGGATTGAAGCCCAGACCCCCAGCACAGAAGTCTGACACCTTACCCCTAGACGGCCAGGTCACCCTATCAGATGTTTATTGATAGATTGATGACAAGGGAATATATTAAATTAAATAAAAATATTTCTTAATGAACCCAGAATAATTTCTATGTGATGTTTTAAAGGAATTTTTCTAGTGTTAAACTTATTTTAAATGTATTAAGTTCTTATTTTAATATCAAACTAGTACTTACACCATATAAACTAAATATTAGTTAAAAATAAAACATCTTATTTAATCTTAAGGACATGAGAATCCCCCTGTACCCTTTGAATGTTATTTATCGCTCGAACTTCAGCCTAACAACATAGGCCTACATTTCAGGGAGCTGGCTGGATCTTATATTTTTACTCTAGAAGATTACTTTGTTTGATCACATACAAATAAATAAGTTTTTTAATGCCTTGTAAAGGAATTAATTACTAAATATCCAGCAACTAAGGCAAAAAAGATCTATCTGGGTAAAAGGACGTAACCATGAAAAGCACGGGCAAGAGTATGAACCTATGGGTTAGAGGATGTATCTATTGATAAGAGGACGAACATAAAGGTAAGAATGCGAACCTATGGGTAGAGGACTAACTTGTGAGCAAGAGGACAAACCTACGGGTAAAGGAACGATCCTACGGGTAAGAGGGAGAACCTATGGGTCAGAGGACAACCCTATAGGTAAGAGGACCAACCTATGGGTAATAGGACAATCCTATTGATAAGAGGACAAACTTATGGGTAATAGAACAGTCCTATTGATAAGAGGACCAATCTATGGGTAAGAGGCCAGCCCTGTAGGTAAGAAGACTAGCCTATGGGTAAGGATACGAACTTAGGGTAAGAGGACGAACCTACGGGTAAGAGGGAGAACCTATGGGTCAGAGGACAACTCTATAGGTAAGAGAACCAACCTTTGGGTAAGAGGACAGTGCTATAGGTAATAGGACAAACCTATGGGTAAGGGTACGAACTTGCTGATAAGAGGACAAACCTATGGGTAAGAGGACAACCCAATTAATTAAAGAACCAACCTATGGGTAAGCGGACAGCCCAATAGGTAAGAAGACTAACCTATGGGTAAGGATACGAGCTTAGGGTAAGAGGACGAACCTACGGGTAAGAGGGAGAACCTATGGGTCAGAGTACAACACTATAGGTAAGAGAACCAACCTTTGGGTAAGAGGACAAACCTATGGGTAAGAGGACAACCCTATTAATTAAAGAACCAACCTATGGGTAAGCGGACAGCCCAATAGGTAAGAGGACCAATCTATGGGTTTGACAAAGCCATCGGAAAGACAAAAACCATGGAAAATCGACGAACCCACGAGTAGCAGGACCAGCCAATGGGTAAGAGGACAAAGTGAGAAAGCAAGCTCCGATATGAATGCCCTCATTACTCCCGAGCCCCTCAGCTACGAGAAGGGGCATCCTAATGTTGAAGTGATACACCCGACCATACACAGGGGGGTAAGAGCTAAAGCCCCACCTCCCGGAATGTCATATTCTCCCAGGGAAAACATCTGACATTCTCCGCATCGTACGGCGCTTCCCAGATATTCAGGGGGAAGAGGGTTTGACCATAGTACACAAGAAATGCATGCCATGCCGCACGATATTTCTGATAATGATAGGGCAACTGAAGACAGCTGTAAGATAAACATTAGGACATCCATATCCATTATATCATTTTCTTAACTGAGAAAATATGAGTTTGGATCAGTTTAAAAGGCAGATTTAAATATTAAAAATAACACTAGTAGCTTTCAAGGAATGTAAAACTCAGAATATACACATCAATAATTATATAAATTGTTCTTTATGGGCGTGAAACGTGTCTCCTACCTTACATGACGAAAAAAAATGTTGAGTGTGTTCGAATACAAGGTGCTTGGGAAGACATTTGGTCCAAAAGGTGGATGAGGCTACTGGGGAGTGAAGGAGGTTACATAATGATGAGTCACATACCCTGCACTAATCACAAGAGTTTGTTAGGATAATCAAGTCTCGTATATTACTGTGGGCAGGACATGCAGACCGAGTGGGAGATTATAGAACCGTGTTCGGGGTATTGACTGACAAACCCAATGGGAAGATACCATTGGGAAGACCTAGACGCAGATGGGAGGATAGCATTAGAATGGACCTGAAATATATAGGGGATAATGAGGTGGACTGGATAGAACTAGCTCAAGATAAGGATGGGGTGTAATGAAGTGGACTAGATGGAATTAGCTCAAGATATGGATAGGGTATAACGAGGTGGAATGGATAGAACTTGTTCAAGGTAAAGTTAATGAGCTTGACTGGATAGATCTAGCTCAAGTTAGGGATTAGGTGTAATGAGGTGGATTGGATAGAACTGGATAGGGCATAGAGTGTAATGAGGTGAATTGGATATAATTGGATAGGGATAGGGTGTAATGAGGTGGACTGGATAGCTCTAGCTCAAGATAAGGATAAGGTGTAATGAGGTGGACTGGGTATAACTATCTCGATATCAGGATAGGTGGCGTACTTTTATGAGTGCTGCAATAAATTTTCGAGTTCTTAATGCCATAGAGTAAGTAAGTAGCAATATAAAGTGTGATGTTTAATAAAACTGAAAATACCCTATTTATTAAAAATAATTATTTTTGGAATGTACTTATATATATATATATATGTATAA
>CABFWB010004832.1:0-53187 GCA_902151455.1 Timema bartmani | reverse complement strand
GCCATTACCGTTTTCTTTTCGCGTACCCCCCCGCCCCCGATTGAGAACCGCTGTTGTAGAGTAATGCCATCAAAAATGCAAGAATGTTTCTTTTCAACAGACACTTGTAAAATAATGATATTAATTCCCAAATAAAATTAAGTAATTCAAACAATGACAAAAATTAAACCCGGATAGCTCAGTGGCTAGAGCATAGGCTTACTAAGCCAAAGGTCCCGGGTTCGATTCCTGTGTCCAGGGGTCATTTTTCAATTTAAACACTATGATATGCGTAGGCTATGTGGCTTAAACCATAATTATCAAATATAATAGCTTTGCTATTTAATCCATCATGAAATTATGTGCATTCGTACAGTTGTCATTTCAGCATAAACCCCTACCGAGTTGAAGGTGCTGCGTTATTTGATAGTTCATTATCTTAATTGATCACACAGTGTAGCTGATGATTTACATACGTCCATCACAGACTCCGTCTTCAAATATTGAGTGAAGAATGATCCTGGGCATGGGATGACTCCTGGATAGCTTGGTGGCTAGAGGATTGGCGTACTAAGCTAAAAGTCCCGGGTTCGATTCCCATGTCCAGGTGTCCTTTTTCAATTTAAAGAAAAAACTTTTTTATTGTCACACTAATTACAATACTAGGATTGATTCACATTGTATAAAATATTTACATTTGTGTGTTTTTTATGATTTAGGTGGCTCAAGGACTTGTTCTTGCTTGGACTCAACAAGGATTTGACTCAAGAGGATTTGTACAACACCCTGTCTGAAGATGTATCTGAGAAACTTGGAGACAAGATGGAGAGGTGAGTACAAACCCTTCCTGAAGACATATCTCAGAAACCATCAAGACCAGATGGAGAGGTTAGCTCAACACCCTGCCTGAAGATCGCTTAGAAACTTAACCAGCTTGACGAAATAGGCAGCCGACCAATGTCATCTTAGGGTACAGACATGTAGAAAGCTGGTAATTAGCACACTATTTGCTTGCACTTGCCAGCGCTTGTTTCCGGTGCTTGTAAGCGCTTATAGGTGGCCACGTAGCAAGATTTTTTTTTAGTTCACTGCAATTTTATTACAGTGTAAAAATGTTGGCAAAAACTACTCTTTTGTTTTTACCAAAATTAATATAGACATTTGCCCCATGAGGTGAAAATTGTCTATTTAGTAAATTAATTATTCAGACAATATTTATAAAATTGAATATTTTTCTTTAAAAAAGATTATCATATCGAAACAGAAAATAAATAATTTTTGAAATAAACTCTAATAACACTATACAATTATTACTTTACATCTATTACTATTTTCAGCCTGTGGCATGGGTCAGTTTTTTAGTAAAAAAATCTAAAAATATTATAAAATACATACTTAAATAATGGAATAATGTGTTATAATTAATTATAACACATTATTCCCCTTGGAATAATACACTCTGAGTAAACTCTAGGGTAATTTTAAACTCTAGAGCAATTACTTATTTTGACACTCACTCTAGAAAATATGACTTAACTATGTCAACTTGGTCAGTGAAAAATTCTTTCTAAAAACATTATCTTTAATTATGAAAAAGTAAAAATTATTCAGTCTTGACATTTATCTTGAGGACATCTGCAAGCTTAATGCTCCTGGCAGTCTTCAAGGAGAGACCTATTAGAGACTTACAGTGGGCTTGTAGCTCCTGATGGCCATTTAGGTAATCCTCCCGGTGTCCTGTATTAGGTAGGCATACCATGTAGGTGTCATTGTGTCTTCAAAATAGCATCAGGCGGTGAATTTACTGTAGGATTGGCTTACATAGTTTGGGAAAAACAATTTTTTGTCATACACTAGACCATTTATAGTCATATTTTGTAGTGTGCTGGTCATTGGTGTGACAAACTTTTTTCTTTGTTGGTGTCAGGCTGTGGAAAAAGAATATGGCTGCCAATGAGAAGAAAAGCAAGAAAGCCAGTCTCCTACATGTTATTATCAAGATGTTTTTTTGGCAGTTCATGATGTATGGCATCTTGACATTTATAGTGTCATGTGTGTTCAGGTAATATGATAACATTGCCAACAGTGTGCCTTAAATGACATTTCTTACTTTCTTGACTATCTAATTGTATGTATGTTATGGTATGTATTGAAACCATCATTTAAATGTACATACATAATTAGATAAATTCACATTAAATTCACTCAAAAGAATATTCCAGATCTGATAATCCCAGATGACATTTTTCAACATGGGCCTATTTTTTTCAGCATAAAAACACTACTAAACGTCATAAATATGCTCAAAACTGGCATTTCGGTACAAGACAAGTCAATAATTTTGATTTTTTTTAGAGTAACAGAAATACTAAAACACATGTTAAAGTAACTAATAATATTATGTCTTGACGTTAACTATTTCAACCCCATTATTATGAGTTACTATTCCCATTGTTATCTAAAATAATTTAGCAGCGTTTAGTATAAACTTAAGCAGAAATCTCTAGCAGGAGCAAGAAGTAATTCAAGTAGTGTGGCGTAGTTTCAGAATCCAAGCTAAGACAATGTTCTAATGTGCTAATTACATTGAGACTATGAGGCCTACTGACTTAAACAAAGCAACTAAATAATATCCTCTAAGAAAACGACATTCAAATCCTGAACTGGATTCATCATACAAAATTAATAATTTAAGGACAAAATTATTTATCACATTATTAACCACATATAGAACATTTTCTCCAAAACTTAAAACAAGAATGACAATTGGTATCAAATATGAGAGTTAAGATACATCCTGGACCACTTATTAATTAGTGTTGAACTAGGTATAGCAAGTGCTATCACACTAAGTTCTCTCTCTCTCTCTCTTGTGTGCACACACGTGCACATACATACACAAACACACACACANGTTGAACTAGGTATAGCAAGTGCTATCACACTAAGTTCTCTCTCTCTCTCTCTTGTGTGCACACACGTGCACATACATACACAAACACACACACACACATATCTTTCTTTAGTCAAGTCCTAAAACTAGTGAAAAACACAGGATAAGATAAATAATTAATTTAGTACCACGTCTTACTACCCGTTCGAGTTATATGCTTAAGTACTAATTATGCTAATGGATTAGGAATTGGGAAGGTTGAATATAGAGGAAGTGAACCCACATTTACATGAAGGGAGAGTGTAAAACCATTCAGGAAAAACAACCCCCAAGTTCACCCGATCGAGATTCAAACCTCGATCTCCCCGTCCTTGGCAGTCAAGCTCGACATGAAACTAGTGTGTTAGCTAACTACACCACCGAGGCAGGTGATCAAGAGAAATAAAATATCTATTTAATCAGGAGTCAATGATCTGAAGTATTTTATATGTAAGTAAAACTTTGTACTAGTAATAACTAGGCACTGGGAAAAAAATCTGCAATATCATATCAAAACATTTCTAGCTTTTGACTGAAAAATAACTAAATAAGCAACAGTTAAAGAAGATTTTATAATAAATGCTTGGTAACTTAAAACCCTTTCAAAATCAGAACCACTTGAAAATATTAAACAACACCAAATTGAGAGTTGGATTATATTTCTATTTTAATATGATAAATTATGTTTATTATTTGTACATGTACATGTTCTAAATTTAAAATTGGTTTTAACTAATACAGAGACCCACTTCGGTGGCCGCATGGTCTAACGTGTTACTCTCGTTTTAGACTACACTGCCAAATACGGGGAGATCGGGGTTCGATCCCGGTCAGTGGCATTGAGGGTAGTTTCCCCTAAATGTTTTTCCACTCTTCTTCCACGCAAATGTGGGTCCACTTCCTCTCGATTAAACCTGCCTAATCCCTACTCATTAATGTAATTAGTACATAGGCGTATAACCCAAATGGAAAGTAAGACGCGGTGCTGAAAAAAAACCCGAATACAGTATAATCTCAATTATCAAACCTAAGCGGAACCAACAGGTGATCGGATAGTACGGAAACAAGAGGATGTAGAGAGCGAGAGCCACACAAACCCAAATTAAATTCAAATCAAATAGAAGTTCCGACTTGGCATGATATAAGGTTTATTAGTATTACTCTACAATATGGTGTGAATAAATCAATAATTACAGAACTATTATCTTAGTCATGTAAAACGGACAATTAATTTTAAATTACCTTAATGCAACTTTTATTATTATGGTTTGTTAGATAGTCGAAGGTCGGATAGTCAAAACTCTACTGTACAATCCAGTATTCTATGTAATGACACCATGACCAATTTATCTAGAAATATCTTAACTTGGATGTTGATACCTTGGTTACAGAGTGATCCAGCCGCTGTTGTTGGCCAAAGTGATCCAATACTTTGACGTGAACAGTACAATCACAAAGACAGAAGCATACCTGTATGCTGGCAGCTTGGTAGCCTCCACATTCATGTCTAGCATGCTATACAGCCATACCAACTTTGGAGTGATTAGCATTAGTACAAGAATCAGGGTGGCGTGCTGCTCACTTATGTATAGGAAGGTAATTATGACAATATAATACAGTAAATCGAACCTTATTATTTTAAAATTCTGAATAAACTGAACACAATTTTCATAAAACAAGAAAAAAAAATTAAGTCAAATGAAATATATTTTATTGGTTAACAGCCTCAAAGTTAAAAGAGAATTGTAAGAAACGGTGATATCTGATAATAAATGCTTAGTATTAAATGTTTTAGTCAATACAATGTGTTTTCTTATAATAATAATGTTATAAATCAGTTAAATGAATGAAAATTTGACCAAACTCAATTCAACTGTAATTTAAAATTCGGGAAAATACTGTATCCCTGTATTATCCCGCTTAATCCGAATGTTCGTTAATCTAAACAAGCTTTGGTCCCAATTATTTTGATTTAACAAGGTTCTAATGTACATTATTACAATGCTTGGACATCACTCTTCACTAAAACCAGGAGACTGTTACAACTCGTGTCTAAAATTACGATACCCCAATTTTTTTACGAATGAACAAATCTGACAGCTAGAAGAAATTATTAGATCTACTTCCACCTAGATGCCATGCCGATTCATGTAACATTTGATAGATTCATAAATAACTATAAAATAATAACAATAATATAGTAAAATGCTATTAATGTTGATCGCAAATATTGTGTTTGTATGTTATAAAAAGTGCTCTAAATGTACATTCATTAGAAAATCAAGGTTAAATACATCATGAAACTTTTCATTACCATCACTGTTTATTCCTGACTGTTACAACTCTTGTATGACTGCTAAATACAACTTGAAACTACCCGCTTTGATGGTTGCATAGTCTAAGTCATCACTCACACAATAAACTAGACTGCTGAATATGGGGAGATCATGGTTCGATCCCAGTCAGGTGTACTGGGGGTGGTTTTTCCTAAATGGTTTCCCACTGTCTCCTTACATAAATACAAGTACACATCCTCTAAATTCAACCTTCCTCATCCCTACTTATTAGCGTAATTAGTGTATAGGTGTATAACTCGAATGAGTAGTAAGACGCGGTACTAAAAAAACTTCAAACTATTTATTACTAATACTGTTTGTTCATTATTATTATTATTATATTTCTTATTTGATAAAATTTGTTACTATTCCATATTTTTATGTTTACATCTTGCTATTGCTAAGACAGTAATTTCCTGTTTAACATAATTAAATCCTGCTTTGTATTGAGTAGGAACAACTGGTACCTTACTTAAAAGCAGGGTATACACTTTATTCCAGTGGTATGCATAATGCATGTATTCTATAATTTACATCTAGGAGAGAGAGGAAGAGAGAGAGAGAAAATGGCACTCTCAGATTGCATGTCATTATGTTGGGTGTCTCGTCTCCAACCCTTACTCTGACCTTTATTATTCAGTGTTTATTGTTAAATAATATAAAATATATACATTTTTATGTACCCCAGGTTGAATACCACTGCTTTATCCAAGCTTAACCTCATAAAATATTTCCTAGTTTTATGTTATGCTAGTTACACGGAATACATATCTGTTGCAGATCTTGAGACTCAGTAAAACAGCCACAGGCCACACCACTACAGGTCAAGTGGTGAACCTTCTGTCCAATGACGTAAGCAGGTTCGACAAGGTCCTCATATTTCTCCATTATGTTTGGATCATGCCCTTCCAGACGGTCCTTTTAACGTATTTTATCTGGCAGTTTGTGGGGATCTCGGCCCTTGTAGGTGTGGGGGCTCTCTTCTTGCAGACTGTACCAGTGCAAGGTAAAGAAATGGAAAAAATGTGGTTTATGGTCGCTGTAAGGTAATGTCAGTAAAGCTTGATTCACATGTAGGCCGATAAATAGAAAGCAGAATCTGCGCAGTAATTCACACACTTCAAGTTGACCCATGTTACATTGCGTTGCTAACTTAAAACAGCTGATTATCAACATATTTTATTTTATACATATATTTAGATTATTGTCCTGATGGATGTTTTCAAATTATAAAGCTGTGTTGTAGCACAATCCACTACATCGATACACATGCTTTACATTAACGGGTTATTTCAAATCTCTTCCAATGGCCAACGAAGCTGTCTGCTAACTTCCGGCTGTAGAGCGCATGCATTGTCAAATGCACGTGCACACTGATTTGAGATGATTGGGTCAGAGATTTGATTGGTTCTCCTGTGCCCAACATCTCGGGGAGAGCATACAAAGTAGAGAAGAGTTGAATTTCATCAGAACAGCTCGCTCCGATTAAGCGGAAATCCAGTGATTGGCTTAGAGCTTGTCACGTGACCACGTTTCTGTTCTGCGCTAGTTTTTTTTTAGTAAAGGTGTGAATCCACAGTAAGGACTTTGTAGTGAAAGTGATGGATTGTATTATGTTGTAGGCTACCTGGGAAAGTTGACCTCCAAGTTACGTCTCAAGGTTGCACTCAGGACTGACGAGAGAGTAAGACTGATGAGTGAGATAATCTCTGGAATACAAGTCATAAAGATGTACGCCTGGGAGAAACCATTTGAGAAGATGGTGGCCTTAGCTCGGAAGTGAGTGTTCACCAATGATGTATAATTATAGTGTGGTTTCCATCCCTAGTTAAGTCTTTTAATATATAAATACATTTTGCGGGAAAGTATGTGTGTACCCCTGATCTCTGCTCGAAGTTGGTTTTGAAGTTGTGGCTTAGGAGCACTAGCTGCTTCTTGACTTAGACTAAATGGCACTCCACATTGAGTCACTCTTGGGCAAGAGTTCCTGAAAGAATTAAGGAGCTAAAACTGATGAAGTCAAACTATTCCCAATTAGGTATGATGGTGCATTGATGAGTATGTTCTTGAATAGAAGCCTATACACAGATCTAGGTTCAACCAAAATTGTGTCTCAAGTCGGGTGGTTTAATGAAATCATCAATAAAAATGAATGTGTTGATCCAAGGCGCTAACATAGCGGGAGCCCGCTGAAATATGGGATGGGCCAAATGGATCCATTAAGATTAACTAGTTACTTAGTGGTTGTATAGATACTAATGCTAAATAGTGACCATGTTAGTATCAGGTGAGTGCTACACCTTTTTATACATGATAAATTTTATGGGTGTGCAAAGTCCACTTTTTCAATTCGAAGCTATCTCGATTTGAATATATGAAATATTTTTGAAGCTGAAGGGAAGTTCAAATATTTATTTGCTAGTTTATAGTTCTTGAAAAAAGATATAATGTAATGGTTGTTTATAAAATTGTATGCACTAAAATCACTTAGAAATTTTTTTTTAGCACACAATTGTTTGTAATATTACATTTTATTATTATAAATAAAGCTATTATAACAACCACAATTAAATTACTTTATTTTTCTTCATAAGAATATTGATTTGTAATGTACATCACAGCTCAGATTGGAAATAACTGACCATATATTGAGCATTTTAACAGTCAATATATTTTTTATTGGCAAAGCTTCGTAATTGTCGAAGCCATAATTTTTTTTAAGCAGCAAAGTCAAAGTTGACATTTATTTCAAAACCAAACCAAAGTCAAAGTTTCAAAGCTTGACACACCCTCAGTATATCTACATTCCCTATCTCCTGACACTAACCAAAAGGATCAAGATTGGATAGTGTATGTTATGTTTCTTGGCATTTTGTGAAAGTTCTGCTGCCTCTCTTGTGCCACTTATTATCAGTGGAGGAATGGAACTGCCACTGACATTTCCATCCCATAATTCTGTTGTAATTAAGTAGTGTCGATTTGATCCACCCTTGATTACACAACGGCTTCTATATACTTGTCTTGTGGCTAACAGTAGTCATATGATGATTATAATAATCTGGTTGGCTGATTTTATATTTTTGTAATGTTATAGACATGAAATAGATGTTGTGAAACAAGCTTCCTATCTTCGGGGGGTGTACTTTTCTGCGATGGTCTTCTCAGAGAGGATGACATTGTTCCTTACCCTTCTCTCATATGTATTACTAGGGAACCATATCACTCCAGAGAAGGTAAGTCAAACAGGTATTACATTTCAATTATATCATATTTCATGCTTGAAACTATTTCCCTCCAGTAGGGGTGTGTGAAGTCCACTTTTTTCAATTCGAAGCTGACTCGAATCGAATATATGAAATATTCTCGAAGCCGAATCGAAGTTCGAATATTTATTTGTTAGTGTTTTTAAACTAGAAAAATAGATCACATTGTTATTTATTGAACTTTATGTACTGAAATTAATTAGAAAATGTTATAATACTTATTGTTATTAAAATTTCATTTTAATCTAATGAATAAAGTTATATTCAAACTTACAATTCAATTACTTAGGAGTTTTTCCAAATAAATATTGTTTTATATTATACATGAATGGCAATAATTGACCATAAATTGAGTATTTTAGCTGTCAATATTTTAATTGATGAAGCTTCGAAGCCGGAATTTTTTTTGAAGAGAAGTCGAAGCTGACATTGGTTTCCAAGTCGAGTCGAAGCTTTGCACGCCCCTACCCTCCGGAGAAGCATGATACAGACACTCTTGTCAAATGTCATGTTAGGAACCATTTTCCTTCAGAGAATATTTGTGACACAGACATTACATTTCAATCTTATAATATGTCACATGCAATTCCGGATAAGGTTAATTATACAATCTAAGGATGTGCGAAGCTTCTGCTTGGCTTTGAAACAAATATCAGCTTCGACTTTGTTTTAAAAAAGTTCCTGCTTTGACAATTATGAAACTTCATGAATAAAAATATCAACAGCTAAAATACTCAATTTATGTTCAATTATAGCTATTCTAAGCTGTTAAATACATTATAAATTAATATCTGTATGGTAAAACCTAAAGTAATTATAATTGTAAGAAGTGATAATAACTTTATTTATCAAAATAAAACCTAATATTCCAAAAAGATTGTGCAATAACATATTTTACAAGTAATTTTAGTGCATAAAGTTGTTTAGATAACAATTTACTTTTTTTTTCAAGAATAAAACAACCAACATAAAATATTCAAATCTCGATTCGGCTCTGAGAATATTTCATATATTCGAAAAATTTGCTTTGGATTGAAAAAGTTTACTTCGCACACCCCTAATACGGACATTATACTTTAATTTTGTCATATGTCAGTCCAGAGTAGGTGAGCGATACAGATGTCACACTACAGTTAAAGTCTTTTTGTTGTCTCAGGTGTTCTCTTTGGCCCAGTTTTACAACATCATGCAGCTTACAATGGCTATCTTCTATCCTCAAGCAATCCAGTTTGCCGCAGAAGCCAAAGTTTCCATCAAAAGACTGGAGGTATAGTAATTCTCAAACGAGTGTCGTGTTATTAAAGAATAACAAGCTAATTTAAATATTTTCTAGTATATTATCTTCTGGAGTAAGTTATTGCTGAGCCTCTCATCTTATTATATGATGTCCTGATTCAAGGAAAACCTCTTTTTTGCTCTATGAGATAATTTTGTTATATTTTGAAGAAGATACAGGAAAGGTGGATAGAAACATATAAAAGGAACCAACACAATATGACTTTTACAGTGAAAAAAAAGAACACAGTTCACAATTAACATCGCTGTCATTGGTCAAAGAGGTTATGGCTGCATCTTGAAGAAGATTGAGTGTTACTGTCCAATCCTCTGACCTAGGTTTCATTCTATCGAAATTCATCAGAGGGGAGTGTGAGACGGGCAACACAACTTCTTAAAAGAATAAACTAAAAATCACAAAAGGGGGAAAAAGGGAATTTGTAAAGAATGATATGACACTTAAAGAGGACCATTTTAAAGTAATAACATAAACATATGTAAAAAATATATATAATAACGTAATATATGTTATTTTTTAAATGTTCCTATCTAAGTATTCTATCATTATTTACAAATCTCCTTTTCCTCCCATTTGTGGTTTTTTTGGTTTCCTCTTTTAGGAAGTTTTGTCGAATGTTTCACACTACCTCCTGATGAGTTCCGATAGAATAAATCCTAGGTCAGTGGTATAACATTTGCTTTCGTTATGTTATTGTTCTTCTGTGGAAGGTGTTATTNTACAGTGGTTTGGGCGGTAACGATCAATTTTCTTTAGAGGAAGTGATGTGAAGTGTGAATTGTGTTCTTATTTCCATTGTAAAATCCTAATTGTGTTTGATCCTTTTACATGTTTTTTTTATCCATCTTTCCTGTAACTTCTTCAAAATATAATATATGATGTCCCATTTGTTTGTTGTCAGGACTTCTTGTCTTTAGAAGAGACGGTCGCTGTTACTGAAAGAACTGGCCATAGCAAGATGGGAATCACCTTAAGCGATGTTTCTGCGTCATGGGAAGATAACTCAATAACGGATACACTCTCCCAAATCAACCTAAATGTGCAGCCAGACCAGTTGTGTGTGGTCATTGGCCCGGTGGGGGCAGGCAAGGTAATACATTTTTTTTTAAATTAGTGGCGAGGCGTAAGCTTTTAAAAAGTGTTACCCCCTAAAGTTCTCAACAATTTTTAAACTTGAATATTGAATATTTCATTTCCCATTAAAACAATTATCTTTCTTTGTAAATCAAAACATAAATGAGAGCTCACTCAACAAAAACATAATAAATAGTTGTAATTGTTTCTATACCAAGAAATAAAATTACTTAGACATTTAAAACATTGAAAAAAAGGATAGAAGGGCAGGAGTTTTCTCTCTTCTGCTGAAGAAGGAGACTGATGTACCCTGAAAATTTCATAATTATGTTTTTTGTTTTTAACTGTGAACTTTAAAGCCTAAAGTTTCCTGGTAAGTGTGTAGGCCTTGACTTTATATCCTATTTTTAATGTTTAATTTAAAATAGCCGTTTGGCACAATTTTTTTCTTGGGGTTTGACATTTAAAAGATATACATTAATAACAAGTGAAGGGAAATATATCTAAGCTACTCCCTAATCCTGGACATAAATTTGGATTGGCATTTGAAGCTTTTTCAGAGCTTCACAATATGCCTCTGATGTTATTGGGGTCCCTGGTGCTCATATGTATACTTCTACAATAATAAATATATCTTACCTTAAAAAAAAAAGTTTGAGAAAAGAAAAAGTTTTTCTCAAAATGAAATAAAGTTTCAGAAAGAAGGGCATAATAAAATGCCATTATAAATTATTAGATATAAAAAGTTAGAACCTCTAAGAACTAATAGGAGGTGAAAACCTTTATTAACCTCAAATATATATAATTATTCTGGTTCTTAAGCAATTTATTCTTTTGGTTCTGGTTCCTTAAAAATAACTTGATTTCGGTTATTGGTTCTGGTTCCCGTTTGACTAGCTGCTTGATAGAAATTTTGACTAAGTATAATTTTAGTGTGAGTCTGCTTATTGTTATTGACTTAATCATAGAAGAAAATAATATGAGGATGATAAAATTATAAGAAAAGAACAAACATTTAACTGAAGAATAGGTAGGGGGAAGACAAAATTTAGAAAAATATCACACTCAACCTACCCCATCCGATTTTACATACTGGCCTTTTGACTCAGTTATGCGTGCGCTATTTAATTCATTTTAGTGGTTTTTATATATTAAAAAATAATTTAATATTAAGTATTCATTGAATACTATATGTGCATTAAATGGTATAAGGATATAACAAGAACACAAGTATTGCATTAACATAACTAATTATACTTTTAAAATATTTTAAACAAAACATACTTACTCACAGAGAAGCCTGTGTTCATTTCCCAGCAAGGTTAACAGAGGGATTGGCCCCATGCGCATATGCTCTTTCTTTAAATTACCTTCCTCAGATTAAATTATAGGTTAAGATATTATGACCAAGCTTTTAAAATATACAAACTTAAATAAAGCCACAACCGAGTCGCTGGTAGCTGTGATATCATTGATAGCTCTTAGTAGCTGATGACATTCACAAGTCCATCACAGACCCTACCTTATAATATGAGTTAAGAATGACCCTGGGTAGCTCAGTGTGAGAGCATTGGCGCGCTAAGCCAAAAGTTCCTGGTTCACTTCCCCTGTGAGGTGTCATTTTTCAATTTATTTGTTTATAATTGAGATACAGCTCATTTCCATAATTATAATCATTCATCCCCCAATATTTACCTTTCATATATATTTAATTGTAGTGTGTTGCTTTCTTCCATATATAAATAAAAATGTCAGGTCTATCTATATCTATGGTTGATGATAGTAGTTTGTTTATCTTCTAGCTAAACACAACCTAAAATACAATAACCAGAATTAACGTCTCTAAATAATTTTAGCCACTGTTGCAGCTGCTTGATTCTTGTATTTAAGACCAACTTGTAATAGATAGAAAAACATTTAGAATTTGTTTCTGGTAGTTGTAGGAAATACCACATTATTAGACCCATATCATACTGTGTGTTGATTGTAATCGGTATTGTTGGCAGAGCTCACTGCTTCAAGCTATCCTCAAAGAGTTGCCACTGTCTAAAGGTACGATCACAGCGAGCAGCGAGGTGTCATATGCATCTCAGGAGCCCTGGCTATTTGTGGGCACAGTCCGGCAGAACATACTCTTTGGACAACCCTATAATCCCAAGAGGTACAATGAGGTTGTAAAAGTGTGTGCTCTCAAGAGAGACTTTGAGTCTGTTCCCAAACGGAGATAAGACCGTTGTAGGAGAGAGAGGGGTGTCTTTGAGTGGGGGTCAGAGGGCGAGAATCAATCTAGCGAGGTGAGAGACTTTGATTATGTTTTGATTAGATTTTATTCGAGTTCGTGTAATATGGATAAATACTTCAAGTTGAGTTTTTATAATAGATCCACGCATGTATCTTAAGTAAAAACAAAGATTTTTTTTAAGAATGAAAGTTTTTGTCAAAAAAAGTTGTCACAAAAATTCTGATTTTAAAATAAATTTAATATAGTTGTTTTTAACTAGACAAAAGGAAATATTGAGGGACTGTATTTTCTATGAAATTGTATCTTTAGATTGAATCCAACTAATTTAACTCTGAATTTTCGAGCTAAAATTAAAAAACTTTTGAGTTTTCAAATTTTTTGATTTTTGTAAAAATACACTAAAACCAATTAAGTTGTCACAAAAATTCGGATTTTAAAATAAATTTAATATAGTTGTTTTTAACTAGACAAAAGTAAATATTGAGGGGCTGTATTTTTTATGAAATTGTATCTTTAGATTGAATCCAACTAATTTAACTGTGAATTTTCGAGCTAAAATAAAAAACTTTTGAGTTTTCAAATTTTTTGATTTTTGTAAAAATACACTAAAACCAATCAACTAAAATTAACTAAAAAAACAACTAAAACTTGACTCGAAATTGAATTTTTGTTTACTTGCACATCCCTATTAAACTCTTTGAAACTGCGATGTTACAAAGTGATAAATTATGTGATGTTGTGTCATACAGGGCAGTGTATCGTGAATTCAGATGTCTACCTCCTAGATGACCCTCTCTCAGCTGTAGACACTCATGTGGGCAAACATCTGTTTGAAGAATGTATCACTTCCTATCTAAGGGGGAAGGCTCGGATACTGGTTACCCATCAACTGCAGCACATAAAATATGCAGACCATATTGTCATCCTCAACAATGTAAGCTCTCATTTAATTTGTTCTTTAAGAGTGAAGTTGACCTGAAAATAATAATAATAATAATAGTAATAATAGAACAAAGTATAGCACCTTGGTGTAAACCTTTAAATCAATTCTACCATTGTCTAAATAAAACTTTTAATTGGATCATATTTATTTAGTTCAATTTCTGTTGATTTGTGTTTTAAAGATCTAAACCAATTTCTACTACCATTTTGTGATATGCTGAAATTAATCTTGCATTTTCTGGCTTATTTTATCCCTAATCCTTCGTATTTTCTTTTATTCACATGGATTATATTTGAAACTAAGATACAGAAAGGTAGATAGAAACATATAAAAGGAACAAACACAATATGGCTTTTACACCACTTATTAACATCATGGCTGTAGTCATGCCACATTGGACTCAATAAATTAGTTGATATTTTGTATTAGGTACGCACACAATCACATATAGGTAGCTAAGATCCACATTACTTATTCTATGACACTAGGAACTTGTACATTAATTGCTGCAAAAAGTACGCCAGCTATCCCTATCTTGAGCTAGTTCAATCTAGGCCCCATCATTACACCCTCTCCTTATCTTGAGCTAGTTCAATCCAGGCCCCATCATTATAGCTAGTTCAAACCAGGCCCCATCATTACACCCTATCCCTATCTTGAGCTAGTTCAAACCAGGCCCCATCATTACACCCTCTCCTCATCTTGAGCTAGTTCAATCCAGGCCACATCATTACACCCTCTCCTCATCTTGAGCTAGTTCAATCCAGACCCCATCATTACACCCTCTCCTTATCATGAGCTAGTTTCAATCCAGGCCCCATCATTACACCCTATCCCTATCTTGAGCTAGTTCAAACCAGGCCCCATCATTACACCCTATCCCTACCTTGAGACAGTTTTATCCAGCCCACCTCAGTACACCCTATCTCTTTCAGGTCCTTTCTAATTTCATCCTACCATCTGCGTCTAGGTATTCCTAATAGTATTTTGCCATTGGGTTTGCTGGTCAATACCCTGAATATGGGTCTAGTTTCTTCCATTCGCTCTGCATATTCTACCCACCTTAATCTATGAAACTTGATTATCCTAACAATGTCTTGTGATAAGTACAGGGTATGTAACTCATCATTATATAACATCCTCCATTTCTCAGTAACCTCATTCCTTTTTGAATCAAATATCTTCCTAAGCGCCTTGTTTTTTGAACACCCTATTTATTTATTTTTTCATGATGTAAGTTAAGAGACCACATTTTACACCCTTATGTTTAATAGCATAGTTCCCTTTGTCTTGCAGTGAAATTAAGTGTTTGTATAATGACAAGTGTTTTTCAGGGTCTGATAGAAGTTCAGGGAACTTACAATGAACTCACAGCAAGTAACATTAACTTCGCCGCTCTCCTCAACTCGGAGCCAGCGGAAGAAAACACGGAGAAGGCAACCCTCCAGAACCTGAGCAGACAAACTTCCCACATGAGCAGACAAACTTCCCACGACTCCACCCAGGTACCTTGACTAGTTTTAGATTATCTTTAACATGCTATTATATTATTGGAGTTGATATCTCTTCTTGCTAGTAATACAGTGATGATTGGTGTCCTGCCTATTTTCACACCACTTATAACTACTGGTATCCAGTCTGTAAAACATTAATCTCCAGTCATAAGTTTATTCACACATGTTAGTTCCTCATCACTGATTCATTTATAAATATTCAGGAGTGTGACAGTAGGTATTTTTCATTTCAAGTCGAGTTTGAGTTGAGTTTGAATAAAAACCTGTTTTTTTTCCCCAGGTTCTAGAAGTAAAGAACAATATTTGTACAAGAAATATTTCAAGTTGAATTTATGTAAGGGATCTATGATCTATGCATAAACCATAAATAAGTAGGGCCTACAAACAGGCGCAGATTAAGGGGGAGGGGGGGCAAAGGGTCAGTTGACCCCCCCCCCCTGTGTAAGTTAGAAAATTAATACAAAAAACACACAAGCACAGGCAAGCATGGAAAAAATATCCGTTTTCACGTAAGAATGTTTATCGTGCATAGCGAGTAACGAGCATTGTTCCGCAAAGAGAAAGTAGACTACCACACATCAAAAAAGACTAATAATCACCTAAGAGCAGTTCATCCATGAATACCGAATATAGAGTATGTGTGGAGAGCCGGAGCGACAGAACTGTTGGGGGACTCTGCCCCCATGGAAATAATTTGCCCCTCCCTGGAATAAATTCTCCTCTAGATATATTTCAAATCCTCTGATGTTATTGAATATGAAACTGAAAGATGGCCTTAAATCAAACTCCAAATGACTTCTAGATGCATTTTAGTGTCAAAAATTTTTTGAAGCCAGAGGCATCTAAATGACAGAAAAAATCAGGGGAGGGAAGCTTTAAATAGCTTCCAAGGTCATTCAGATTTCAAAAATGTCTAGGGTAGGACAACTCCAAATCGCTTCTGGATGCATGTTATTTTGAAGAATTTTCAGGCGAGGATCACCCCAAATAGAAAATTAAGGTGAGGATTACTCTAAATAGCTTCAAGGGGCATCCCAATTTAAAAAAATGTATCGGTGAGGAACACTTTAAATGGCTTATAAAAGAATATAATTTTTTAAAAGATCAAACATATATAAAATCAATTAATATTAGTGAGAAATTATTAAATGGCTTTAAAGAGGAATCAAACATTGTAAGTAACTACGTTACCCGTGTTTATAATTATGACCTCCCTATGAAAATGATCTGGATCTGCCCGTGCTACAAACATATTTTGTTTGTTAAATTTTTTGGTAAAATATTCATCATAACACAAATTCTAATTTTTAAATAAATATAATTTTATTTGGAAGAAGGTACAGGAACAGTGGATGGAAACATATAAAAGGTACAAACACAATATGGCTTTTAAAATGAAAAGAAGACAGCATTTCACACTTTGGACAAAAAGGTAATGGCAGCCACTTGAAGAAAATAGATTGTTACTAAAAGAAGACAGTAGTCCACATTTTGGACAAAAATGTAATGGCAGCCACTTGAAGAAAATAGATTATTACCGCCCTATCCTCTGATCTAGGTTTTATTCTGTCAGAACTTGTCAGGAGGGAGTGTGAAAGCGCAACACAACTTCCTAAAATTTAATATAACTGTACAATCTTTTTTATTATTAGCACCGCGTCTTACTACTCATTCGGATTATACTCACTTACGCCAATGTGTAATAGTAGGGTGATTGTGAGATGAAATGGAGGACCTACAGCTTAACGTGGAATCCGAACCACTGTGAAGGATGGAAATAAATATTGAGGGACTCTATATTTGTTACGAAATTATATCTTAGAATTGATTAAACCAGAAATTTTTGAAAAAAAGATTGAAAATTCCGAGTAGGCCCTACTCAAATTTTCCACATTAAAAAAAAATCTTTGAAATGAGTTCAAGCAGCTATTAAAACTCAAAAGCTTGTATCTCACTAGAATGTCACAACAGCTCTGCTGGCAGCAATTCCACTTACAAAATAAAGAAATTAATGGTGCATCACTACCAGTCAGGCATAGTTGCCAATATGGGTGATGAGGCAGTGCACTAGTGACAGGGATGCGATAAGAAAACTCGCAGTGAGGTCAGGGTGGCATACCCCACAAATACCAACAATGTTGCCAGCAGAGCTGCCATGACATCCTAATGTGATATAGGCTGAACTCGAATTTTCGATTACTCGCAGACCCCTATAAATATTTCACAGCTACTCCCCTCATTAAACACACAAATAAACCAATATTTAAATAGCTGCTAAACCAAATATGTCTCTTTCAAGTCCATTTCTGAACATAAGTTTTCTTTCTCCTTCCTCTTCTTTCTTTACTTTGATATTCCCATTCTGAAATCTAGATCACTTGTATTAGATTTTTTTCTTTTCTTGCAATATACTCTTTACAATCAATGTTCTCTAAATAGGTTTCAGATAATCTGGATCTTTAGTTCACCTGAACAATTTTCTCTCCATTGTGGTTCTGTATTGAGTCACACAAAAGTAATGTGTTGGGACAAAACTCTTTGGCAAATCAAGTGGCATCACTGGCCCATTGCCTGATACATTGTTTATTATGTTCTTACTAGTTTTTAGGCCTGTCTATAACAGGTAGATTAAATAACCAACCTAACAAAACCTAACCTTCATTTGATAAGGGTATGGATATGGAAGGTTGGGCTTTGTTTATAGTATCTTTCTCACAGTAATTACGTGAGTAAGCATAGATAAAGGGAGAATGAACTAAGTTAATTTTGTTTTTATTAAATAATAAAAAAATAAGAAAGCCGACTTTGTTAGGTCATGTCTCGTGGTTTATACTATAAGTCTGCGGAGTTTCAGCTTTCTAGGTGATCTAGGGGCTTCTGGAGTATGTGTAAACAAAAACACACACACATGCAAGGAAATTATATATAAAGATTCTTCTCAATGCATCAGCTTTTACAGCAGAATCCTCAATACAGGAAAAAATAAAATCAAGCTTAAAGCCCACAACCTCCATAGGCGATTTGGCTGAATGCAATGAGAATTTCTTCCCTAATTTAAAAATTCTTCTCTGCATTTTTGCGACACTTTCTGTTTAAACAGCATCCCCGAAATACTCTTTTTCAACATTAAGAAGGTTGAAGACGCACTTTCAGTGTACTATGTGCATCTTAAAAATCCATAATGCTCTTATTTTTCTCCAATTTTCACAAATGCCTTTTTAAAACTATTCTTATGAATGTTAAATTGTATCATAATAATTAATGTAATTGTTAATCATTATCATCATCAACAACTATTTCCAGCCTGTGGCCGGGTCAGTTCATTAAAATGCATCCATCTTCCACTATCCTTCCACCACTCTTCCTCCTTCAATATTGCTTCCATTCTTATCCTCTCATTTGCACACTTTCTGTTATCTGTTCCTCCCATCTCTTTCTTTATTCAACCCAAGCTGGACTCAACAAGATACTTGGGATCTTTATGAAAATCTTGCTTGAGATCAACTCAAATTAAAAAAAACTTTAGCTCTTGAACCCCTAGTGTTTAGTGAATGTTGATTTTCAAGCGTGGATTGCAAGTAAAGAGAAGTTAAAACCAGTGGTCTAGAATTCAGAATAGGTAAATCAGAGTAGAAAAATAACAAAGAAAAGAACGAATGATTTACATTCTCTAATCTCTGGAAGCTGGTTATTAAGGGTGTCATTTAAGGAACTATAGGGGCCTACTAACATCCAACTATCAACAATTAACTAGACTGCAAGGTTAGAGCAAGTCTAACCAAGTTCCAGACTGTTTGAGGCTCTGAAAGTGGGTTGTGTATGTTCCAGAGTATCGTTGATGAAGAGAATGAAGACAACGAACCAGATGAGAACACAGAACTCCTTACGACGGGAAGCATGAAAATGTCACTGTACGCCAAATATTTCAAGATGGGAGGTGGAGCTTGTCTGTTGTTAATGTTGGTACTCTCCCTCATCATCGGGCAATCTGCATCCAGCGGGTCTGATTACTGGGTCACCTTCTGGTAAGTCCAATACCGATCACCGATCACCAGTGGAAAACTGGATGCAAGGTCGACGAGTTGGGTTAGCTTTTCATTTGGCTCACCAGATATCGAATTGATATAAATAACAATCTAGATCTTAACAACTGAGACTTTAATTAACAATCAAGACTGCGAAATTACTTACAAAGGCGTTTCCCCCAATAATCCTAGATTTTTGACATTTGTTGAAAAAAAAATTAAAAGATTTTTACATTTGATATTTAAAAGGTAGCCTATATGATGATCTTCAGACGCAGAGTAAATAATTACAAAGAAATGATACAATAAAAAATGCATTTTACTTTGTACTTACACAGCATTTTCTCAATTGGTAACTTCATAGTAGCCATATTAATTACATTTGCCAGTAGGCCGGCCTATTTACTTTAGTGAACACATTTTCTTTTTTGCATCTTAGGAAAAGTAGTTATTGTAAGAGGTTTTTAGATTAATTTAGGGTTGGAACCCTAAAGTCCTTAAGGATATATGAGATTCTAGAACCTATATTATAAACTTAAAGATAAATATATATATATATATATTAGTTTTGAAATGTAACTTGTTTTAGAGCTCTTGTGGTCGAGCCCAACATAATTACTACTAACAATTTACCACACAACAATTTAAGTCCTAGTAATTTTTCACGTAAAATAAATAGTTTCTGAGTAAATCATACATAGATAACACGATAAGCACATAATTAATAGTGCATTCAGACTTAGCCTTGGCTTAAAACCGCATTTTCGCGAGTAATATTCACTGCACGCAAAACATTAATAGAACATTTATTGTAGTAAATTTTATTTCAAACATTTTTTCAAACTAGCACATTTACCTAAAATTGAACAGTTCCGCAGATAAATGAGCCTAATCGTATTTGGGGGTGGTTTTTCCACTTTTAAGGGGGAAGCTACCACGGTGGGTGAGAGAACTTCTTTTTATTTAATTTCTAATGCCTTTAACAATGCTTCTGCCAAGTTTCAAAACTTTATGAATTTTTCCGTTAATATGGCAATGTATTGTCTAATTTCCCTGAACTAATTGGTTGTTCCCGAAACTATATTCTTATGGACATACAAGGGCTCACTCTTATTTAGTCAGATTAGTTTGAAGAATATTTTGATGTTTTACTGTGTTCGTTTTTATTAAAATTAACGCCATGAGTTTTTTATTTCAGAACGTTTTTAGTCAATCTTAAAATATATTTTTAGAATTTATTTAAATAAAAAATGCTTGATTAAAATATATAAAATAATAATAATATAATAGTTGAATTAGACCTAGGTTTTTTTAACTAATATAACATCAAAAACCTTACTCTACACTCTTAAACAAAATATTACTTAGTGTTTATTTATAAAACTTATAATTTAAAAATAAATTTATATAAATATTTTGAGTGTGTATGTGTATGTATACATAATTTTTTTTTTACAAAATAACAGACTTTTAATTAATTGTTTGTTCATACCTATAACTGCAACCGAATCAGAGTTTTTGTCCCTTTTCCTGACTCTCCAAAAAGTTTTTTGACATCTATTAATACATTTAATTTAATTGACACATTCAAATTATTTTTATTTTCTTATTGGAATGAATAGGAAGGCTAAGTTTAAACTAAAATTATAAATCTAAAAATTAATTATAAACCTAAAGTGGAAAATTGTTTTAAAATTCTTTCCCGTTCGCGTAAGAAATCGTTATTTCCTGCCTGAAAGTTTTTTGAAGTGAAAATGTCATTCCTGCACAGGATTAAAATAAAGGTTGGAGAAGGTTTATTAAAATGTTTAAAAGCGTGTTTATTTACAAGACTAGGAGTATTTTGACAGGTTTTGCTATTTAAAAAACAGCCAATTACATTTTTCAAATGTATATAGGAACTATTCAATTTAACAAAAATTAAATTTATGTGAAATGAGCCTCTTAATAGGTGATGATTAAAATTATTTGAAATTAACTTTACTTCTGTACTGCTTTACTGTGGTCAAGAATGATGAGGTTCTATCAGAAGGGAAACTATTCTTGATGGGAGTTAATAGTGCCCATGGCAAATAAAAAAAAATGGTGCCCCTTGAAAACTATTCTTTAAAATTTGGCTGGATCATAATATTAATACTCAAATTGGTTACTCACTATAATACTGGTTTCCTTACAACAAAAACAAAATACCAGTACAGTTTTAGTGTTTAAAAAAATGACATTTGTATTGTTGCTGTAATATTATTAGTAAATTTGTTGCCCAAGGCTCATGCTCCACCTGAATCACCCTAGTTACACCACTGAGTGCTATTCCCCAATGCACTGCTTAATCACCTTAGATAGCTTTTCCAGTTCTAATCCTAATCAGGTAGAAACTACTTTGTCATAATGTTGTGCAAAATTGAGTGGCAAGAGATTTTTAAATCTATAAATTGTGGTCTCAGGTGTTATTAACCCTTAAAAGCCATAGTATTGTACTTCATCAGACTAGTGACTCCTACTCAAATTAAATATTTTCTTGTACTTATATTTTGACAAGCCCCTTTGTCCAAACAATAGATAAGGCATTTTTTTCTTTTTCAAAAATACGAGTTTTAGAGGCACAACCATGATTCTAGTTTTACTCTAACCTAGACATTTCAAATTCTTGTAATCGAGCAATCTTAGTGGTTCTAGTTTCAGACTAGCCTAGACATTTCAAGTGCTTGCCTTGAGCAATCTTGGGGGGTTCGAGTTTTAAACTAGCTCAAACATTTGAAGTTTTTGTCTTGAACAATCTTAATGGTTCTAATTTTAAACTATTTTAAACATTCCAAGTGCTTGTTTTTTGCAATCTTTGTAACTCTGGGTCCAATGTACTACTGCTAGGTTCCAGGTAATAATAAATACATACTATCTTCATGTTCCAGGACTAATCAAGAACAGCTAAGAAAACACCATGCAAACCTGAATACTCTAGAAGACCAACCTATGAATGTATTGGCTTGGAACACTACACCATTCCCCGGTGCAAAGAACACAGAACTTGACAATTCCTCTGGCATCAATGTATATAACACATTGACCAACATGTCTTCTGTCCCTCTTCCTGGTGACAATCAAGATGCCATATCCCCTTTGTGTTCCCCCGGTGATTTGGCTTGTATTTCTAGAAGGAATTACACCTCCCCAGTGTTATTTAGTACTGAAGTATCCCTGTACATCTACAGTGGTTGTATTGTTGCTTGTGTTCTGTTGACCCTCCTTAGATCAATCTTCTTCTTCAAGGTCTGCATGAATGCTTCCATTGGACTTCATGACACCATGTTCAGAAGCATTCTTCAAGGAACTATGAGGTTCTTTGATACTAACCCATCAGGTAATAAAAGTCATTGTTATATCAGGGTGTCTACTGGGTCACCAAAGTCATGAAAGTCACTAATTGAAAAAAAAAGTCACTAAAGTCCCGGAAACGTAACGAGTTTTCAATATTTTGGTCATAAAGTTACTAAAACATTTTTGTTTGAATTTCCTGCATATTGTAACAACGCGAACACATTCAAATTTGCGCCACCCACTACCCATGATGCCATGCGCTAGCCGCAAGTTGCCTGATTGTTTTTACCTTGATATTAAGGACAAGGCTAACATTCGCCATCTAGTCAAAGTTTAATGTTGTGTGTGAGTGCATTATGCCTGTACATTGTTCGACCGTTTACTGAGGGAATTTTGTGGTAAAAAAAAGTCACCAAAAAGTCACTAATTTTTGTTTCTTTAACTCAATAGACACCCTGTATATTCAACATGTTTTATGACGTACTGCAGGGTACTGTAATATATTCTAATGATACCGTTGGCTAATTGTAATGACATTGATCATAGTATAACATGACATAGTACTGTCCGAACACAATTAAATCATTCGAGGGAGTTGGGTAAAAACATAAAACCCTCATATATTTAGATGGGATGTATTCACTATTTAACTTTCTATGAAATCTGTAAGTTTAGATATAAAAAATAAGTAATATATTCATCGATATTAAAAAACAAATTTTAGTTCAAGAGGTAAGCTACCAGAAATTACTGCTAACACATTTTTTCATGAAATGAGGGTTATCATGTTTTTGCCCCAAACTCCTTGATTGTTTGGCTACCCTTCTATCAGGTATTATGCCCCTTCCAACACATTACCCAGAAACTCTCCAACCTAACCTCACAAATTTCTCCGAGTTCATCCTAATTGCATACTAAAGATACATCTAGTCTAGTTTTCTGGTGATGAGAAGGTCGGTGTTCGAATTACAGCTGGCTGTTTTGAGTGTGGATTTTCCTAAATAGTTTGCCACTCTCCACCCACACAAATGCAAGTACATTTCCTCCCTTCTACTTTATTAGCGTCATTAAAATAAGCTCTAACTGGGCAACAAAAAGTGGCACTTTTAATTTATAAACTTTGACTTTGATTACTATTACCCTAGCAACCATGTAACATGAAATAAAAGGAGTTACAGGGAATCCTTTGCTACCAATTTAAACCTAGATTCTGTAGCTATCCTTCCTTAAAAAATGTCCAACTAAGTGGCTTCCTCTTGGCACCTCCTGGGTGCACTACACTAAGAACTTGCTAAGATGGTAAGCCTGGTTATCTGATAGTTATTAGATCTGTTTTGATGTATTCAAACAAGTCCTAAGATCTGCAATGGTAACTTTTGAATAATAGTAATAAATACCAATAAATCAATAATAATTAATAATACAGTTAAATTTTCTATGTTGACCACAACCTTTCTTTCATGTTCTTACTGTAGTTATGTTACACATTTGTTTGTTCGGTTGTGCTAATTTTTATATTGTGTTTGTCACAGGTCGAGTTCTAAACAGGTTTTCCAAGGACATGGGAGCCATTGACGAGCTGCTGCCCATACTTATGCTGGAGGTGATTCAGGTAAATATATTAACTGCGCCACACTTTTAACTTTCCGTGTGCCTACAATAAATATTGAGTTTACTGACCTGTGGATTAGGCTTGTGTGGTGGCGATTCCAACATGAAATTACAAAGACTCATGGAAGCAATTTAGTGAATACTTATTTGACACTTTTTTCGATACGACCACTTAGTAGTTTGTATCGTGCTCAGGTAGCTGATAACCGCACATAACTACCACATTGAAAAAGTAACTAAAACTTGTTACTGTCCTAACACCCCACGATTACTTGAAGGCTACGTTGTTGTGACCATTGGTTCTGGTCCTGCCGTGGCCACGTCAGGATTCAAAATTCTTCTTTCCGACCAGCGTCGAAGCTTGGCACATATTCTAATAGCCCCTAGCTGGAGGCAATAAATCGTCTGATTTGCTAATCCCTCCCCAGTGGTGAGAGTGCAAGGCAGGACTCAAAGTTTTACTTCTCACTTTTAATAGCTCAATTTACTATTAAATTATTTTATTATTATGACTAAGATGTAATTTATTAATTATTGCTTAAGATATAATTTATTTTACTCTACCATGCCAACGTGAACCTTTATTGACTTTATTACATATTTAGGAGCTGAGATCAGCTCAGCACTATGAACACACCAATGTTGCTCTGTACAGTGAATATTAATATTATGTTGTGAATGTTCAGATCTTCCTGGTGATGTCTGGTATCCTAACCATGGTGTCTATTGTCAACTATATGTTGATCATCCCCATGTTGTGCGTGGCGCCGCTTTACTACAAGATTCGCAGCATATATCTGTGTACAGCACAGGATATAAAAAGACTGGAGGGAGTCAGTGAGTGAAATATCATCTAGAATATTCCATAAACTTGTGGTAGTGACAAGACAATAGTCCCAATAACCCGAATCAGTGGCCAAATGATCCAAGGCGTCACACTTGTGTTAGATTGGCCTGCTCGGGATTGGAGAGATCGAGAATCGAATGCCAATCGGTTCTACTGAGGGTGGTTTTTCCTAAATGGTTGGAGTTATGTGAAATAAAATTAAAGTGACAAACAGCTGGTATCAGAAGTAAAGAGAAAGCCGTAAGATCCCTAGATACAGTTGGGATGGGGAGCAAAGGTCAGTGATAGACTACTTTCTCATGGATTAAGAAATTATAAGGTAGACCATGATAAACATCATGATTATACCAAGTGTGTCCTTAGATAGTGACCACAGGTTGTTGGTGGGCGACATAAAGGGATTGGAATTTAGGAAAAAGGTAGTAAGACAAGAAAGAAGAATAAGGGTGTGGAGGATAAAAAATGAAAAGTAAAGAGAACTGCACCTAGGAAAGGCAAGAAGCTTCGTGCCCGAGGATGAAATGCAAAGTGTAGAAGTGGAATGGGATAGGATTAAGAACAGTTCGGTGGGAGCTGCAGAAGAGGTATGTGGGAGGACACATGAAAAGAGGAAGTGGAAGGAGACACCCTGGTGGAACAAAAGGAGGAAGGAAGCAGCAGAGGAGAATAATAAAGAATTCAGAAAGAGTTTTAAGAATAGGAATGAGGAAAGAAGAAGAATATAAGGAGGAGAAGAAGAAGAAGAAAAGAATGAAGCGAGTGGTACGAGAAGCCAGGAAGGAAATAAGAAGGGGTTATATAGCCAGGTAAGAAACAGGAGAGAGAAAAGAAAAGAAATTAGAATGATGTATGAAGAAGGAAGAACAACGAAGACAGGATAGGGTGAAAAGGAACTATGGATGGGATATTTTGATAAGATGTTCAATCTGGATGAGGAAAGGGATGAGAGTGAAAAAAAGGTATATGACAAAATAGCAGAAGAGAAGGAAAGAGGTGGAAAGAGGTGGAGGATGAATTAACGAGGATGAAACAAAGAAAAGCAACGGTTGTGGACGGAACTAACTGTGGAAATGATAAGAGCTGCAGAAGGAGAACAAGATAGTAGAATACTGGAAAAAAGGTAGTTATAATACCTATTTTCAAGAAAAGAGACAGGAAGAGGTGTACAATTTATAAGGGGATAACGCTGATGTGCCACTGTACAAAATATTTGAGAAAATACTTGAAAAGAGAATAAATAAAATGAAAAGAAAGTGGAGGAACAGCGCGGATTGAAATAAAGTATGAATTTGGGAAAACTTGGTAATGGTATTTATGGATGTGGAGAAGGCATATTTGAGCGTGAATAAAAGTAAAGTTTGAAAAGCAATGGAGGAGGTCAAAATAAAAAGAGGAGTTGTAATGAGAGGAAAAAGCATTTATGAGGATAACAAGAGTTGTGTTAATACAGAAAGTTGGAACACTGAGTAGTTCCAAATAAAAAATAGAATGAAGCAGGGGAGTACCCTCCCACTACTGTTATTTGTAATGTATAATATATATTTGTAAGAAGGTGCAGGAAAGGTTGATAGAAAACGTATACATTTCATTTTATCGGAACTCATCAGGGAGGAGTGTGGAGCGTGCAACGCAACTTCTTAAAAGAGGAAACAAAAAAAACACAAAAGGGAGGAAAAGGAAATTGGTAAAGGATGATAGGACACTTAGATAGAAACATGTAAAAGGAATAACATTAAGGATGAACCCAGGAAAAGGACATACTAATATATATCACTTTAAGGAAAACCTCTTTTCACTTTTTGAGGTAATTTGTAATATATATATTTGGATGAAGGTACAGGAAATAAATGGTAATATATAAAGTTGCAGGAAAACTCTGGGAGGAAAGAATGAAAGCCATGATGTTTGCTGATGACTTGATAGTATTGGGAGAAGAAGGTAGAGGAGGTACAGGAATAGAATGAGGAAGTGTAAGAGTGTGGAATGAAATTTAGCATGGTCAAGTGTGGAGGATGGTAATGACAAGGAAGAAGGTAAGGCCTAGTAAAGCTATAAATTTTGATGGAATAGATCAGAGAGAAATACAGAATATAAAATATCCTGGAAGCGGGATTAAGGTGAAAGGTGGAAGTAGAGAGGATTTAATGAGAAAAGGGCAGCAGGGAAGGTTTTTTTTATAGGTGTGTAATATACCTGCTATGGGGAAGAGAAGTTCCCTTGAAGTGTAAGGAAGTGTAGTACATGGCGTATTTAGTACCCATTGCTATAAATGCAGCAGAAACATGAACCTTGAATGAAGGAAAGTATAGGCCGTGGGAATGAAGTTAGTGAGAAGCAAGATAGCTGTCACGAGGAGAAATAAGATTAGAAATGACGTTATCTGGGAAAGAGTGGGAGTACAGGGAGTAGATGAGAGATAGTAGAGAAAGCAAGATTGAGATGGTATGGCTATGTAATGAGGATGGAAAAAGATATGATGCCAAATAAAATTATTAAAATGAAGTATGTAGGAAAAAGACTTCAAGGGAGTTGAAGAAAGAGATGCAGGAGCAGAAACAGAAAGTGTGCAAGTGAGAGGAGAATAATGGAAGCAATTAAAGGAGAGAGAATGGTGCAAGGATAGAGGAAAATGGAGGCAAACCGACCCGGCCACAAGCTGGAAACAGTTGTTGATGATGATGATAATGATGTTTTCCCACTCTCCTTCCACACAAATGTGGGTAGTTACCTATAAAAGGTTTCTTCCCCATCTCTCATATATGTGTATATCTTGAACAGGTTGTAAGACAAGGTAATAAAAAAAGATTGTTCCAATAAATCATATTATGTTGTCTCAAAACAATCTATCAACTCGTGGTTGTTGTTTCAGCTCGTAGCCCAGTATTTTCACATGTTTCCGCCTCATTTAGTGGCCTGACCACTATAAGGGCTTCTGGCGCACAGGAAATGCTTCGTAAGGAGTTTGACTCACACCAGGTATATTTACATATCCTATAAAATTCTGTAAATCTCTATATCTTGCAATCTAGATTTACTCCAAAATAAACATTAAATATATTTTTTTTAAATCTCCATTTTTACCTATGTTTATCCACACAAGCATACCCCACATATACAACAGGTTTGGTTCTAGATCATCATCTTAAATTGAAAATCATTGAAACTGGAAGCAATAGATTTTTTTCACTTATAGGTGCATTTACTGCACTTCAATCGTTATCTATGACAGTTTGAATAATTATAACACATTTTTAACTAAAATAAACATTGTATGTTTTATATTTCTAAAAAGGGCAAGCAAGCCCTACTATCTGCGAAGCAAGTGCCTTAAGTTAAGAGCATGGTGGCAATTTGAAAAGCATTGTAAGTGTGAAGTGTCCTAAGTCGGGAAATGCCTGTATAAACAAAATTATTAGGACCTTTATAGACGCATGCCTTGTTTATTCCTACTCTAAACATATCAGAAACAAACAAAATTAAGTAGTAAACAACTGTATTGCTAGTAACAAGTAATAACCAACCGTATCAAGAAGGAAATTCAATTAGCAGGAACTAGTAGTAAAATAAAGACATTTAAAATAGTACATAATAGTAGCTAACAGGAACTTAACAGAAATGAACAGTAGTTTTAATACTATACAGCAGCAATTTTAATCGTATGTACCAACATTTTAATAGTAATAAACAGGAAAATGTGAAATGAGCAGTAATTTTAGTGATACAAATCAGGAACATTAAGAAATGAGCATTAATTAAAACTATATTTAGCAGAAACAAGCAAGAATGTACATAAATAATAATTGGGCGTAGCAATACCATGCAGAAATGAAAAGTAAACAAAACGTTAGGAAGCAGAAATGAGCAGCTAACCAAATGGTATGAAGTAGGAATAAATAGGAATGAGCAGTAAACATTATATTATGAAGCAGGGACAAACAGGAATTAACAGTAATTTTAACAACCAATATGAAACTGGAACAAAATAGTAAGACAAGTAAATAAAATAGTATTCAGTAAATGTTAATGATTGTTAATTTCAATAATATTAATACAGGATAAACAAATATAAAGCCATTTGATCGGAAATATATATTTATTTTATCATGCTCCAGATTATATCCGAGCTACCCACATATTTACACTAATGGTGTAGGTATAAATAAGGTACAATTTAGAGGAACTGCATCTACATTTGCATGTAAGAAAAGTGGGGAAACCATTTGGGATAAACCATATTAACACATAAGGCTGGAATTCAAAACCCCAATCTCCCCATCGCAGAAAAATTGCCTCAGAAAAGACTGATGCCTTAGTCAGTTTGTCCGTCAGTTTGGATGATAGGGTTGTGCAAAGTCCACTTTTTCAATTCGAAGCAAACTCGAATCGAATATATGAAATATTCTCGAAGCCCAATCGAAGTTTGAATATTTTCTTTTAGTTGTTTTATGCTTGAAAAAAAAAATATATTGTGATTATTCATATAACTTTGTTCACCAAAATTATTTGAAGAACGTTTTTAGCGCACAATTGTTTGTAATATTTGTGTCACTAACAAATCAAGTTATTACCATAACATGCAATTCAATTTCTTAAGATCTTTTTTATATTAATATTAATTTGTAAAGTATAAAAAAGCTCAAAATGGCTTTTATTATTTATTGGCGAAGCTTCGAAGACAGAATTTGTTTCGAAGCGAAGTCAAAGCTGATGTTTATATCAAAGCCAAGTCGAAGTTTCGAAGCTTCGCACACCCCTATATCCTATATTAACTATAGTACTAATCAGGTATAATTAGCAAGACGAATGAACAACAAAGCTAATTCTTTTTGGCAAACACAAATAGGTAGAGATTAGAGCATGAATAATTTATTGTTAATTTCTACTCGTTTTGTCAATTACTGAAAAAACTTACTCTGCTACTTATATCTTTCATTACCTTCAGCCAATTATGAGTATTTTACACAAATTTTGAAATGGCTTTGTTAAAAAGTATCCACAACTATCTAAGGACTTTTATAATATTGTCGCAGGAATTGGTTTACAATATTTGTGTTAATAGCACTTTCTTAAATCCTTATTTAAAATCTCCTTGAATCTGCTCTAACAACTGCTTTCCCATAGTAGTGCTGTTTATCTTCTTTAACCTGGTCCACAAGAATAGGTTGTTTATAATAACTGTTCCAGGATCTTCACACTTCTGCTTGGTATCTCACAATCGCCGCAACTATAGCGTTCGGGTTCTGGCTTGATTGCATCAGCAACGTGTTTGTTGGTTGCGTCACACTCAGCTTCTTAGTGTTTGAAGAGGGTCAGTACCAGCATTAAAGTCAAATCTTTCTATAACATGTTATAACTAGGATTGTGTGAGTACTTAAAAATTTGAGTATTCGTAATTATAGTTTTTTCCTCAAAAATTCCAAGTTTAACTGATTTTATTCAATTTTAAGATATTATTTCAAATCATATACAGTTCTTCAATATATACTTTTGTTTGATCAAAAGAAAATTTGTACAATATATTAAATATATTTTAAAATCTGAATTATAAATGAATATGAATTTTAAATTCATTCTAAAAAGATCTGTTTGTACTTATGATTTATAAATGGATCTATCAAAGAAATTGAACTTGAAATATTTCTAGTACAGATTGATTTATATTAATCGAACTTAAACCAATCTATGTTTTCATTCACACTCGATTCGAACTCAACTAGATGTGCTAAATGCCTACCCACACACCCCTGGTTATATCAACAACAAAATAAATAAATTACTGATTTTAGTGAGTCCGGATGAATATACACTCAGTTAACCATGAATAGTAGTTACATTATGTTACGGGTTACATTATGTTGCAGTTTATAAGATAAACCCAGATTAATCAGTCGAGGTAAGACAAAGTGTACAACAATCTTGTTGGGATCATGTGAAAGTTCTCTCGCTGAAATTTGATATGTTATAAACAAATGCAGGTTAGATTAATGTTTATAACACATTGAGTTCCTTCAGCACAAGGTTGACCAATGACCTTGAAGTAATGACAAGTACACCCACACCAAATCATTATTTACAGGGATGCTTGGAGCTGATGTAGGTTTGGCCATATCACAATCTCTGATCTTGTCGGGAATGCTGCAGTACGGTATAAGACAGACAGCGGAGGTTGTAAACCAGATGACAGCCGTGGAGCGGGTTCTGGAGTACACCAAGATAGACAAGGAACAGGGAATTAACTCTGAATCAGGTGAGCACTGAAATGTATTGTTTTAGACTACACACAGGGGAAATAAGAAAGATATGATGAATTTTGAACTAGGTGAGTACTGAGATAATCAAGTCCTAGATTGCACCCTAAAAGGACCTTCCCCCTTCCCCCTTTTTTTTGTACATCAAGTCTTATTATTTGTTCCAACTAACAACATATCCATACTGTTGATGTAGAGGATGAGTAATGTAGAGTTTAAAGAAAATATCCTTGCATTCGAGCGAGAATAGAGTGGTAAAAAAAAAACAACCAAGTACTCTCAACCAAGATTCAAACATCAATATTCTCACCACAGGCAATCCAGTCTAATGTGAGAATAAGGCATTATGCCACATGACCATAGATGCGGTTATACATAGACGCAAATTGCTTGTATTTTTGAAAAACCAACACACAATAAATCATAAATGCATGTTGGCTTTGGTTTTAAAAATCAATGCGCATTGAACCTATATACAGTGTTTGTAGCTTAAGAACTCAAAATACACTAACTCTTAAATAAATTTTTCTTACAATTTTAGAACACAGTATGCAATATTCCGAATGAATTTTGCTTATAGTTTATGAACACAACATGCAATAAAAAGCCTGAACTAACAAAACTTGTAGTTTCAAAACACAACATGCAATAAGCCAATAAATCCAAATGTACAGAGGCTTAGATTGAGAACAATAAATTCTGAATGCATGCTATGTTTATTTTCAGAGCATGACATACAAAAAATCCTGAATGTGTGTTGATAATTTGAGAACACTACATGCAGTAAATCTAGAAAGTACAAAGCTTGTGGTTTTGGAACCCAACATGAAGTAAATTTAGAATGCACAATTTTACTCGTTGAAAAATTAACATGTATTAATTAATCTATAAATGCACTTCGTGTAGATTAAGTACCCAGTTTGCTGGTTTTCTCCTGAAACATGGTGATGTTTCAGAGAAGAAGGTCCCAGTCACTTGGCCAAGTAAAGGGGCCATCCAGTTTGACCACACCAGTATGAGCTACTCTAGTTCAGACCCGCCAGTACTCAGAGACCTCAACTTTGTCATAGAACCAGCACAAAAGGTAACATTATCCTTAAAAATACATATACACCATCTTGCACTGATTCAAATGACTAAACTTAAAAGTTGATGATAATATTATTAAATTTAACTCAGGTTGGCATAGTGGGTCGGACAGGAGCGGGCAAGTCTTCACTCATCTCGGCGCTGTTTCGACTGGCCAAGCTGGAAGGTTCCATCAAGATTGACCAAGTTGACACCCAAACAGTTAGGCTACATGACTTGAGAAGTCGCATTTCAATCATCCCACAAGAGCCTGTCTTGTTCTCAGCCTCTCTTAGAGACAACCTGGACCCTTTCAGGAACTACCAAGACGATACTTTGTGGAATGCTCTGGAAGAGGTGAGTGTAATTGGTTACTTGTCAGGAGATATGATTGGCTACTTATTAGGAGATACAGTGATTGGTTACTTGTAGACTACTGTGAAGATAGTTGACTTTGAATAGAAAATTTTAGCAGAGCAGTTCCTTGAAATTTCCACCAATTTTGAATTAAAGAAAAGCTATAAATCTTTGTCATTAATTATTTTCTGGTTAAGTTTAAAGGAGGAGTTCTCATTGTTAGAGAATAAAGCTATTACAGCTTTGTTACCATTTTCTTCTAGGTATTTGAGTGAGAAACATTTTCTTCATATGCCTATTTAAAAAATAAATACAGAAACAGGCTCAATACTGAAAGTGACTTGAGACTTTATTTATTTTCTGTGATTCCTGACTTTAAAGCTCTGTGTCATCCAAAGCAAGATCATCCTTCTTACTAAGTCACATGAAGAGATGAGTAGCTGTTAAAACTTGTTAACAATTTTGAATCTTAAATCGGCATGGAATTTTATGACTAAAGGAGGGTATATCAGTTATGTCAATGCAGAAATTCCCAGTACCACTTTAAAAAACATGTTAAATGTGATAATATTTTGACAGTAAAGATAAGAAAATTTAACTACATTATTTTGCTTTTTTTTTTTTTCCAAACAAATGTATGGTTATTTTAACTTGTACTTAGTAGTTTCAATATTATTCCATTATATTTGGTGGGGTATCCCAAAGTACCTACCGAGCTATAGTAAGTTAATTTAAAGTTATTAAACATTTTGATTACAATTAGTAACTAGATTTCATAAAAATTAGGTATAAAATTAAATGAGTGGCTATGAATATTTACCAGGGGGTCCATGCAGCTCTGATGTTTGTGAAAGGGGTTCGTGAGTCGAGAAAGTTTGGGGACCGCTGGTTTAAAGTATCCTCAGGCTGTGAAATATTGAAAAGTTGTTGACATTGCTTGCTAAGCAATGCTTCTTCCTCAGAACATATGTTTGACTCTGGTAGCCAGGCTATAGGGTGGAGAGCGTTTTACACGAAGAGGATACTTGCTTTGGAAAAGGAGGTACTGTTGATGGTTGGTGGCTTTAGTGTGGACTGTGGTGTGTATATTACCCTCATGAAGGTTTAGTTCCAAATCCAAGAATATGGCATTGTGTTGTGAAATGTTCCAGGTGACTATGAGAGTGCTATGGTTATTTAACCTGTACAGGAACTGTAATAAATTAGTTTCAGAAGTTGTCCAAATCATGACAGTTTTGTCAATAATCTCATCCAGCATACATTCAATACATTGGCCTAACCACAGGAACACTCAAAAAAACTGATGAATGGTCAATGTTTTGATACCAACCGTAATGATCCTGACATAGCAGTAATACTTCATGCCCAAATGCATAATGCAGATTTTGACTCATGCTATATTACTAAAGCAATACAAGCCCTCCCCAATAGTTGTAATGCTTCTCAGCTCCATAGGTGGGGAACTTGCTCACCAATATATAACCAAATCAAGGCACCCCCCTGATCTCAACCTTAGATAAACTAGCTCTCCTTTTCTTCCAGTCAGTCATTTCTATATAAATAATAAATGATAATTTAATAACTCAATAATTAAGTATAATATAGATTCAACATTTCATCCATCTACCAAGAGTCAGGACACAAGTTTGAATAGTTAACTAAAGAATCCAAGCAAAAGAATAAGACAAAATCCAGAACCAGGCAACAACATTATCTAAGTAACCATAATTTACCTATAACCACGCTGCCATAGTCCAGTAAGTATTTTACTCTCTTCTGTTGAAGAAGGAGACTGATATACCCCAAAAATTTCATAATTATGTGAACTATATAACTAGATATTAAATTATAGTTGAAATTTTAAAAAATCTTTAAAATTAAAATGATACTCGTGTATTTCAAATTAAATAAAACATTAATCTTGAACTCACAATAGTATTAATTGGTTTTACAATGAAAATAGTATATGCCCACTTGAAATTTCACAACCAAAATCCAGACAAGTATAAATAAGGGTAAACAATATTAGTCATCCATCATCAGACATACTATACAGCACAGAAATAACCTCATACAACAAACTCAAATTTGTGTAGCCTATAAAGCTGTAGAGTTCAAACTTAAGCTTATAATAAAAGCTCAAACTCAATCTCAAAATTCGAATACTCCTAGACCCTTAGTTACTACTCAAATGAGTACCAACAAAATGTTACTTTAGAAAACTAGCTTATTTCACCATATAATCATCACATATTTTATGCTAACTTTTGTGGGTAAAAAAAGTGGGGTGCAACCTTTCTGTGAAGCTTTAAAAAAAAAGTATCGCTAGCAGACGATCCCTAGTTTAGCTTGCACATAAAGATGTGAATCTTTCAATATCACGTGACTTATGCTTGATAGCTTCACCTCTCTGCCCTCTTCTCTTGCTACAAACCACACACAACTCGGCTTTCGGAAATATACCTACTGACAATGCGCATGCGCTGAGAATTATATGGTCCCAGTGTGCGAGGAAGCAACTGTGCATCCAAGGTCAACATTTATATATCTTTATAGAGGTGTGTGGACATGAGGGAGGGAGGAGGAAATACCTTGCCTTTGAAATTGATGTGATGAACAGGACTATACCATGCGACAATTATGCGATGAAATTTTATAATCCAATTTTTAAACTGCAAAAAAAAAGAGTGCAAATGCAATGATTATGTGGAGAAAGATAGTAGTTTGGCTAGTGTAGAACGAACATTTGCATAAGTCAAGGAGTAGTTTTGGACCTTTGTGTTGTCCTTATCAATAGAAATGAAAATTGTCCATTTAGATCATTGAATCACAGGCATACAGTATATATTTGTAAAGGATTTGATTATAATATTGAAGTATAAAATTAGACCAAATATATTTAGTGAGACCCTTTGGAGAACCAGTGGTTGTCCGGACGGGGATCTAACATGTTATGTTTTTGTTTTAGGTTGAGTTGAAAGATTCTGTTGAATCGCTGTCACACAAGGTGAACGCAGGTGGTACCAACTTCAGTGCAGGTCAGAGGCAGTTGGTATGTCTGGCCAGAGCCATTGTCCGCAATAGCAAAGTCCTGGTGTTGGACGAGGCAACGGCCAATGTTGACCCACAGTGAGTGGTCTTTGTACCATTTTTGTTATGGTATGCCCTTTTATGAGGAATATACTGACTCATTACTTAACTAAGATACTTTGAAGAAAAGATTGATAGTTCTAGCCTGGTACATCCAAACATTGAAAATTACCAAACATAAATTAATGGAAAGTAATAAAGTTGTAGAACCACTTGATTCACATAAAATAAATACATATAAAAAGTGAAACAAGTTTATAAGGGTGACCTAGCTGTCTAAGGGTAAGGTGTCAGACTTCTGTGTTGGGGGTGCAGGGTTCAATCCTCAGTCCTGGCACAGATTTATCTGATTGCCAAACCCTCCCTTCACCTCTGACAAGACATGTATTAATCACAACTTGTGAATGTGTGGAATTCGTGGTTCGGATTCCACGTTAAACTGTAGATCCTCCATTTCACCTCACAATCACCCTACCATTACACATTAGCGTAAGTGCGTATAACCTGAACGGGTAGTAAGACGTGGTGCTAATAATCAATTAATTAATTAATAATATTATCATATTATCATAATAATATAATTTTTATACTTAATACTTTTTCAAGCAAATAAAATTACCTTCAGCTAAGTACCTGGACAAACACAAAATGTTTGTTCAAAAGTTTCAATTCATTTGAATAGTAGTAATTCCTACAAAACTATCCATTCTCCAAAAATATGGACCATAACAAAATGTGATAATTTTTTTAAAATTGTAAAATTTATCAAAATAGTATTTCTACACAATAATCCCTCGACAAAATTTAGTATACACTCATTGTATATTAATTAATAGCGATGTGTAAGACTCAATATATCTCGATCAGACAAAAAAATCTCTATCTTGTCTCGAAAGTTAAAAATGAATATCAAAAATTCAAGAAATTTGAAAAAAAATGGAAAAACGAATAACTGCCCCAAGAAATTTACAAACCAGAGAATTTATTATTTCTAATAATATTGTACAGACCCTAAAATAATCAGCACTTTTCCGCCAAAACAGCCAGCCTTCATTAAGAAATGTTTTGGTTATAAATATTGTTTTTCAATATCTAATTTTGACATTATAAGCTATTATACTACTAAATTAAATTATGAATGGTAGACATTGCAACTATCACCATTTTATTAATTACATTTAAAATGTGTATGAGCTATATCTTAAGTGTTTGAATGAACTATAAAATAATCCAAAGCAAGTGCCAGCCCAAATGTTAAAAGGAACTATATATTTACTTTAATAAACCTAATTTAAATTGTTATATTTTCAAAGAAGGCTTGTAATGCTAAGCCTAGTGTATTATCATGTACCAGTAATATATTATCATTTATATAATAAGTATTAAGTCAAGGGTCAAAAGGGGGGTACCAATGATTGGCCAACCCTTACCTACTTGATTACATACCATTTTGTTTATACGTGCTACTACAGAGATAATTATTACTGTTAGTTTCTTCCTTAGGCTAAGTACAAAAAAAAAACCACAACATTTATGTCATATATTTTTCATCATGTGATAACCGGTCCCAGTAAACCTTATAGAATAATTGATACAATATGAAACTAACTTAATGTTTGTGGAATCCCCTAGAATAGAGTATGTTGGTAAAGTTTTTTTTTTACATAAATGTGAATATTTACAGAACTGACACATTGATCCAAGGAACCATTAGGAGGAAGTTTGCCGACTGCACTGTCCTAACAATTGCCCACAGACTGAACACAGTCATGGACTCTGACAAAGTTCTAGTCATGGACGCAGGAACTATGGTGGTGAGTGGATTATTTTCTGTATTATGGACTTCGAAAACTTTGCTTCGGCTTCAATTCGAAAGTAAAATTCTGGATTTGACAATTATTATGCTTTCCAAAAAACATATTTAAAGTTAAAACACTCATTTATGTTTGTTTTTTCTGCTATTTCCATCACATATTAGGATTAGTGTAAAAAAATACCAAAACTAATATTAAATTTTATGATAACTTAATTTATCATTCAGACGAAATATATTATTTTCGAAATATAGCAATTTGTAAATTATATTTAATATCTCAATTTACATAGTTATGAAAGTTTAGTATTTTTATTTAACACTAAACATTTTTTTAAATACTAAAACTTAAATTTGGCTTCGAGAATATCTCATATTATTCAATTAGACTTTGCTTTGAATTGAAAAAATGGACTTCACACCCCTAGTTTGTGTGCATGTGTGTGTGAGTTGGTGTCTGAGAGAAGTATTAGTTTTCAATGCAGGAACTAGGGTGCTGAAAACCCCCCTTTTTTTTCACTGCATCTCACCACCGCTTTGGGTTGTATGAATTACACTGTGGTAAAGATGAGTAAAGTATCATTTAGAGGAGATGTACTTCAATTTGTGTAGAGTGAAAGTAAAAAACCTTTTAAGAAAAAAAATCTTCAGTATATTCAGCAGGGATTCCAACCTGACCTTTCCGCCACAGGGAAACCAAACGGACTTTATATTTAGACCAAATGCACATTGGCATAAGGCCGAATTCTACTGATTAACATTAATTATACAGTAATGAATTCTTGTTAAAATTCCTTTGATACATGCTCATTGATATCACATGTATTGTATCCACTTTGTGAAAGAGTCACATGTTTTGTATTGACTTGGTTCTCGTTTGCAATAAGGTAGAACCTTGTCTATATGAAATAAACAAGGCTGACCCAATTTCAGATAACTAAAATTTCGGATAATTTGCAAATTTGAGTTGTGGTAGTAAAAATATACATTCATTTAGAAATACATTTTATGAAGGTATTGAAAATTTATTCAAATGTAATACATACATAAATTATGGTGCTACATTCCTCTTCTGATAATGTTAAGTAAGTTAATGCTACATCTTGTGTGCCACTACAATACATCTTTTAAGTATCGAGATTCTGAATGTAAAGTTATTTTATATAAATCAAATATCACCTCTTAGAATGATCAAAAACAAGTCTTATTATGTCATGAAATATTAATGGACAGATACTAAACATCTGTCACTTTTACATTTTTAGCGCAAAGTGGACAAGCCATGAAACCAGCGTGCCTTATCCTTATAATCCTTATTCTTACATTATTTGTGAACCCCAAAAACTAGCGCTATTTCTTTTCATCGACCAACCAGTAATTATTGAGACATTAGAAATAACAAAATGGTTGGAGCCTACACTTGCTTCCCGAGCAGATGTTCAGCACAGAAGTAAAAGCTAACTCGTAACAGATGCAAATATACAGATTCTGGACTTAAAATGTAAAAACTATAAGGATATGAGATCTGAATATAATTTACATCAAAAAGATTAATTTTAAATAATATAGGGGATGTAAAAGTCTACATCATTCAAGGATGGCATAGGTTATCAACCTTGTTTTCCCGAATTACTGTATGGATTAAAAGTGATTGAATTTACTTCCATAAGCATTTCAATAGTAATAAAGTTCTCCATTTATTCCTCATAGATACATAAATAACATAATATCAACTAAATAAATTTTTGGTTAACCTGGTTATAGGTTAAGTGAAGCTCGGTTAACCGAAGTTCTACTGTAATTTAGTAAAAAATCTAGTGGGTTAAAATACATAAAAATACATTTTGGTAGTTTTCAACTGGTGTTATGTTTAGTTAGCAGTGGTAAATGTTTTGATTTAACACCATATGCATGTTCCTGTCCAGGAGTTTGGACACCCCTATGAGCTGTTGCAGAACCAAGGAGGATACTTCTACAGCATGGTCCAAGAGACTGGCAAGTCTACGGCTGAACAATTATACCAGATAGCTCAGCAGGTATAACTCTAGAATAGCTTACATAGTTATGTATGATGAGAATATAGGTTATAATACTAATCATGTATGATAGGTGAACAGGTATAGCTCTAACATTGATTGCAACACTAATTTTAATAATGATTGTCTACATTATGGATAAGCTGTCGCTCACAATAGAGCATGCTCAACTTTCTCTATAAAGAACTCGTATTTTGTTTAAAGTAGATCAATTCACTTCACACTAAAACACCTTTATAGAGGTTAAGTTCCATAAAAACAATAAATTAAAATAGGTATTATATTTTTCCTTAAGGTGGGGATGATGGTACCAACTTTTGTAAATAAACGTGGTCAGCACAACAAACCCTCTGGACGTTAATTTCAATTTTCTAGACTGGAACCGCTATATTTGTTGTTCAAGTAGCTCCTTATTTGTCCCATAGATGCTGAGTTGACCCCATTCTAGACCCACTGCTTCACAAAAAAATCCGAAAATGCTGGGGATCAAACCCGAGAACTCTGATCACTAGACCACAGAGGTGGTCTTAAATTGTATAGTATTAAAAATGTACAAAATTACGATAATATTAAAAATAAGAACTAGATCAAGAATAATGTATACTTCTGAGTTGACTTGTTGCTGCTTAGCAATATAAATTGTGTCACATAAAGTAGTCAAATTAGTTAATTCAAATATGGTTTATGTTCTTTCTCCTTACATTATGGAGTTGGCTCAGCAGTCAAAGACGATTTAATTAGTTTTGGTGGGCTTCTATCATCTTCAAGCTCTAATGAAAATCAAAAGACTTGGTGATAGGTAATATACATATATTGAATAGTTAGATATATTACAGAACAACTAAATGAATTAAAAGTCACTCAGATAAGTTATGAAAATTAAAAGCATTTTAATAAAAGGTCAATTAAAAAAGGTTAGGATTATCTATAAAATCAGTAAAATGAGTTGTTCTTTGATTGATCTGTATTATACCGTATTAAGGTTATGTTAGTAAATTTTACCTTAGATGATGTTTGTGAACGTGCTATGAGGCCCGGAGCAAAAAAAATCTGAGGTCCCCCTTTGTACGGCAGTTTTTCAGTTTTAGCATTAAGCCGTTGTAATATATTGATATGTTCTGAAAATTGAAAAATGACACCTGGACACGGGAATCGAACCTGGGACCTCCCAATTCCCGTGTCCAGGTGTCATTTTTCAATTTTCAGAATATGATATCTAGATGGAGTAATTCCCACTTACAAGCATAAATAATAGCTCTGGCTATTAATTCTTAATATTGATATGTATTCGGTACTTGTGTTACTTAATAATTTCTCATGTTTTAAGGAATATTGATCAACCCATTAAATGACTGTACTTTATTAAATGTAAACAAGTTAAGTTAACAAAAGTATATTCCTCTTTGCACCATTGCACTGTTAGTTTTCTGTAGTCCGAGAGCAATAGCACAACGGTGGCGTATTCTACTATACTGGAGCACATTACTCGACTAAAGTGAATCTTAAATTACATAAAGTTAGGGTTTACACGAATCTAGAATGGAATCCTATCACTAAGCGAATACTTATTGATGTTATTTATATGTACACAATTTTATGCAAAATTTAAAATAGTAACTGTAATTGAATCTAATAATTTTTGGGGGAAATGTGGCCCCCCTAGAATGTAAGGCCCGGGTCAATTGACCCCTTTGCCTCCCCCCCAGGTGCGGCTCTGGTTCTGTGTAATATTACACTGTGGTATTTGATGAATATGGTGCCATGTCTTGTGTTATAGGCCTACGCACAGGATGTCAGCATAGAAGATTCTGACAAGAACCAAGAATCCCAAAAGCAGAGCTGAGATGAATACAAAAAGAGTACTTATCAACAAAGGGTGAAAATATGTACTACCATCACACACAACCAATTACAAGTGACCTAAGTTGTGCATTTATCTACAACACACACTCCCATGATTTTAAAACAAACTCTAAATTCCATTTTTGATTTTATGTGCTTAGTTATTCCAAGGAAATAATTCTAGCAATGAATACATTTTTCCCAGTTAAAAAACTAAAAAAAAAGTTTTAATTATGATGGTAGTATTAAATAAAAGAATAAACAATTCACTTATTTGCCAGTATTGCTGCAGTGTGCTATCTGTAAAGAATAAAATATCTATCCAATAGGAAGTCAAGATATTGTTCAATCGTCCTAAAAGGTGGCACATGTTTGGAGCACCACGGTTTTTGTTTGAGATATTTCATTGTGCCGAGAATAATTCTTGTTTTATGGAGTTAAGGTAGGTGACCTGGTGGTCTAGGGGTAAGGTGTCAGACTTCTGTGCTGGGAATCCGGGGCTAAATCCTCGGTCCCGGCACAGATCTCTCTGATTGCCAAACCCTTCCCTCACCTCTGATAAGACGTGTATTAATCACAACTTGTGAATGTGAGGAATGCCAGGCCTCCACCATGGTTCGGATTCCACATTAAAATGTAGGTTCTCCATTTCATCTCACAATCACCCTACCATTAAACATTAGCATAAGTGCGTACAGCCTGAACGGATAGTAAGACGCGGTGCTAATAATAATAATAATTTCTTAACTTAAGATTATAAGATAAAAGAGCTATCTGATATTTCTAAATTTAATTGTGTTAGGGTCTTGCTTCGGTTTTAGAGAAAAAAGTTTTCCTGAAAAATGTGTGTAATGTAACTATAGCTATTTGGATAAGTTTGTTTTGTGATCAAGTTAAGTTGGATGTAATTAAAAGATCATGATGAACACCAAATACTTTCACAACGCATTTTAAAAATAGAAGAAACAATTCCAATTAAATATAATTTCAATCATCTTTATTGGTTATTTTAATTACATCCATTATTTACAAATTATAGCTTAGTTCTAATTTGTCTTACTAAAATTGAATGGGCAATTTAGTTGAAAGTTTTTTATTCAACTCCAACAGGAGGAAACCGATTGTATATGCAGTAGGACCAAAAAGTTGTTTGTTTGATTGTTTGTTACTTTTGTACTTGATTAGATTTAAGATTGCTACTTAAATAAAGGAGTGTTACTTATATTAAAGTCTGTTCTTACATTTGATTATGTCATGTAATTTCCCAATTTATGATACAATTAATATATTCTATAAAACCTAGGCATTTCCACATGCCAACAGAGATGGTGTCTATAAGCATTTCCACATGTCAATATTGTTAAAGCTGGTGTGTGTGTGTAAATATTTTATGTTAATAAACACCTGCACGTGCTTGTTATTTGTGCACAAGTAACTTGTAAGAGGAAGGAGCCGTTAATTATCTTAGAATTTCTATGTGCACCATCTATTGTTATAAATCTACACATCCTGCTATTGTCACAGGCTCATGCTAATTTATGTTCCTTTGCAATGGTACCTCGCGATTTTACACTTCTTGATGCTTGGCTGTGCAGTTAAGTTCCTCATTGATGATGTTCCTCTATTTATCGCTATATGTCACATATATCCTCTTTTGATAAGTTGTAAGGGAATAACACACCTGATGCCGCTGAATCTATTATGCCATTCTAATTTCTGTGCATCGCTAATGTGTCTTGGAGTGTTGTTTTCAGTGTTGTATAACAACTAATGATGAATAATTATTTAAAATTTGATAAAAACCAGGACTTTGTTTGGAGGTAAAAACATCAACTTTTTTTTACAGCCGGTGGTCGGGTCAGTTTAGTAAAATGCCTCCAACTTCCTCTATCCTTGCCCCATTCTTCTCCACTCACTCGGACTGACACTTTTTGCTATCTGCTCCTCCCGTCTTTTTAACCTCTTACATACATTTTCTTTGACATTCTCTCTTTTTCCAATCTCATTACATGACCATACCATCTGTCTTGCTTCCTTTACTATTTCATGTACCCCAACTCTTTCCCGGATAACTTCATTCCTAATCTTGTTTCTCCTCGTGACAGCTAACATACTCTTCACAAACCTCATTCCCATGGCCTCCACTTTCCTAGTCTAGTCATTCTGCACTTTTCTCATCTCTACTCCATCCAACTTTATAGCTTTACTAGGCATTATCCTCTTCCTTGTCATTACCATCACTTTGCCGTGCTAAATTTCACTCCACACTCTTTCACTTCCTCATTCCCTTCTTGTAGCTGTTCCAGTACTTCCTCTTTCTTCTCCCCCCCATACCATCAAGTCATCAGCAAACATAATAATGTCTTTCATTCGTTCCTCCTCAAGTTTTTCCTGCCCCTTTGTTCATGACCATTACCATTAAAAATAGTAATGGAGAAATGGCACTCCCCTTCTTCACTAAATTTTTTTTATTTGGAGCCACTTGTTCTCCCATTCCTCGTCTTAACACAACTGCTGTTCTCCTCATAAATGCTTTTCACTCTCATTAAAACTCCTCTTTCCATTTAGGCCTCCTTCACCGCTTTCCAAACTTTATTTCCATCCATCATCATATGCCATCTCCACAGACCTGCTCTGTGTGTATTTTATTTATTGAATATCTGAATGTTACTTCCTTCACCCTTACAGGGAACACAGTGAATTGTTTAGTTATTGGACTCTTTAAAAAAATTCCAGTGTCGCCTGACTGAGGTACTCATTTTACATCGAGGTTAAAATTAATCAGAAGGGAGGGCTTTACATCTCCTTAGGGTTTTCCACTCTCCCTCCACGCAAATACGGGTTCACTGCCTCTAAATTCAACCTTCCCAATTCCTAATCCATTAGCGTAATTAGAACTTAAGCATATAACCCGAACGGCTAATAAGACGCGGTGCTAAATAATAATAATAATAATAATAATAATAATAATAATAAATCTCCTTAGCTCAAAGTGAAGGCTAAATTCACCTCCCATTTTTTGTTATTAAATCAATATAAATTGTATGAAACTTAAAAAAAAACTATGTTAGTGTGGACCTGTCCATTTGGAACTTAATGATTTATCTAAGTTATACAAACATTGGGTAATGTTGGTTTATATTATGAAATGATTAGGAATTATTTGGGGAGTGATTAAAATGGGAAATTTAAAGCATGGGTCATTTTAGCTTCTTATGTGCAGCCCACAATCAAACATCTTTGCTCAGTCAGTAGTGTGTTTGTCTTCTGAGCTTGGGTCCCGGGTTCAATTCCCTGCATGGCAAAAATTTCTAAATGATGAAATGTGGGTTTACCCTTTCACAGTGATGATAACGGCAGAGGACTGGATGTTATGCCTGTTCTAGTCTTAAGTTAGATTATAAGGCATGTGAAGCTACAACAGGCCTAGCAAGCCTATCTTAAATAAAAAAATTGACCCAGGCCACAGGCTGGAAACAGTATTGGACATTAAAAAAAAGTGCAACCCACAATAATTTTTTAGGGGTGTGCGAAGTCCACTTTTTCAATTTGCAGCAAACTCAAATCAAATATATTAAATATTTTCAAAGCCAAATCGAAGTTTTAATTTTTTTGTTAGTTTTTTTACACTAGAAAACTATATTAGATTATTATTTATTAACTTTATGTATTGAAATTACTTATAAAATGTTTTATTGTACTTAGTGTTACTAATATTTCATTTTAATCCAATAAATCAAGTTATATTACAACTTACAATTCAATTACTTAGGATTTTTCCAAATAACGATAGTTTTATATTTTATATATAATTGGCAATAACTGACCATAAAATGTTTTAAACCCAAAAATATGTGTGAAAGAAAGCCATGGCTTACCAACTGTGTTTAGTTTTAAGATTTTCACTTAACTTTGTGAACCCCTAGTTAAGGACCTAACTATTCTGGTTTCAGAGTCATTAATCGTTATGTATGGTATTTGGAAGAAGGTACAGAAAGAGTGGATAGAAACATATATTATAGAAAGATAATTCATTTTACTATCAGAAGGATAATATTATATTAAATATTCCTTAATCATTTTGTTTTTAATGCACTTGTATATTTCGTGTTAATTGTGTTTGGCATCATTAATCAAATAGTCTTAACAGATTGTTTTTAATTATAAAATTGAAAATATTAGTTATGAACTAAGCCTTAAAGAACATTTGAGTGATTCTATTTATGGTCAAATAAGTAGTATTTAATTTGTTGACGATGTAGTTTGCTAGGTGACAAGCATTTTAATTTATTTACTCTATTAAGGACAGAGGAAGTGGAGGTATTTTAATAAACGGACCCAGCCACACACATGGTTTATGTTGAGTGTGCTAGATGTACTTAAAATAAGTAAGCATAATTTTAAATTTGGATGTTTTATACAAAATATATCTGTGTTACAAAGTTGGTGTGTTAGATAAATATGATATTAAATTACAAGCCTCGGGATGAAATAACTGATAGTATTCCTCTAAATAGGGTTGTCAACAATTTGCCCATCGTTATTGTTCAAAGGGATCGAACAAACAGATTGAAGCTTGTCTTATATTTGGAAGAAGGTGGGTAGAAATATATAAAAGTAACTAACACAATATGGCCTTTACAATTAAAAGAAGAACACAGGTAACACTTTACAACGCTGCCATAGGACAAAGACGGCTGCCTCTTGAAGAAAATCGATTGTTGCTGTCCTATTCCCTGACCTAGGTTCCATTCTATCGGAACTCATCAGGAAAGAGTGTGAAACAGAAAACAATGAAAAGGAAACCAATAGTACAATAGGGAGTTTAGCCCACCCAATGATAATTAGTCAATCTAACATAGTGACACAACTTACACAACCTATAAAAATAAAATATAAAGTGCAAATGATAGGTTCTAGCTTCTAGATCATATCACCATCCAGTCATAGCATAAACATTAGTAGATAAATAGTTTTTTTTTAAATGCTGTCACTCACTATATAAAAAAAAGAGAAAAATGTATATCAAGGTGTTACTCAGCACATCTTGGGTAGTTAATGATCCAGACAAGTGAGCTAAATTTGACATTTTCTCTGATAGTGGATGAAACACACCGATTTACTTCATCTATAGTAGCCCCATGGCTTCTTTGGTGCTTACTGACGGCTTTGAAAAGCTACCAGACCAAATTATGTATTCCCTACGCCGAACCATATGATCTGCAAAAAACATGTGTTTAGCAGCTGTCACTTCTGACATTCAAAATTTAGGTATATACATAAATGTTGACTGTCAGAAGTCAACTGTGAACTGTCAGTCAGCACCAAAGAAGCCATGGGGCTACTGTAGATGAGCTAATCTACCAAGCGTACTTTCCAAGAACCTTGCCTCATCTGTGAGAGCCTTTACAAAGCACACAGATGAATACATTAAATTTATACAGTTCTCAGAGGACTCAGAAAGATATTCCAGCATAACGGAATGCACATGGATCCAAGCAGACAAGACTCTAGAATTGCAGAAATTTTAAGACTGATTGTGGGCCACCTCATTTACAAACAAGACTGTGAATCCAAAATTTTAATTTTTGAATTGAATCAAAATTATTGCTAGCTGAATTGAATATCATGGTTTTTAATTGAATCAGAATAGAATCATTTAATATGTTATGATAATTAAAATATAAACATGACTACCTATTATAAAAAGATAGATTATGAAAACGTTTAATATTTAGATTTGAATTTTAATCCTTTTAATATAGTAGAATTTAAGTTCAAGGGATATCTAAAAAATTTTGAACTAACCATTTTTATAAGTATCGAGGCAGCTGATACTTCAAAATATCCTACACATAAAGACACATTTTATATGTGTTATATAAAACACCATATATTATATATACAAGAAAAATGTAAACACAAAATGTAAAACTTGGAAAAATTAACATACAAAAATTGCAGACTGAAATCGTTATGTGACAATGTTTACATTGTCACACAGAAGTGATGATAGTCAAGCCAATACGTTCTTTATTTAAGAAACACACTTGCCACCATCACAAAATTCCCAGCTTTCTCTTTTACTATGCGTCAATAACACTTAACTTTATGTCATTCTTGGCATATTGGGGGATTGTTAGTTAGGTTTGAAATGAATAAAAACTCGAAAAAATTAGCAATGGATAGGCTTTTAACTAACCAAATATTTCCTTCTAAATTTGAACTAAATGTTATTTTTCACTATTGATTTATATAAAGAAAAAATTGCAGCAAATTGGTGTATTAAATTAAGGCGATTGATTGGTCCTTTCCATTTCATTTGGCGTGGAAATGCAGAGCCGTGGGAACAAAGAGTTATTATCTTCAAGAATTTTTATTGTTTTGCAATTTTCTTTTTAGAAACGGTTTGTTCAAGAATAGAAGAATGTTGATTAAGTTATACTTTTTATTCACACACCTCTATAATTTTAACAGTTATCAAATATAAATAATTTTGACATTTTTCAATAGAAAACTGCAGGCTGCATAGCAAAAAATAAGTAAATGTAACACCTAATAAACATTGATACATTATCTATGAAGAGGTGTTGAAAATATTACTATAAACATTTCACTCATTATTGAGAAATTTGATATTTCCAAACGTATGATTTTTCCGGAAGACCTGTCCAGTAGCTAGAGCCATCTACAGTTTCCATGATCCATCTGTTCTTGTTGCCGCGGAAGGATACTTTGGTCGGTTGTGAAGCCACGCCACGCCTTTCACCCTCCCGCCCACTGTTCCACAAAATAGGTTTTAGACTTGCACTTGACAGGGCAAAGGGCCTTAAACATTAAAAAGAGGATAGATACAGTAAATTCAATATATTCTCCATTGACGGTAGGAATTACTCTCTGAAAGTTCTTTTTTCCTACCAATATCCTACTATATAAAAGATTTCTGGTAGGGGAAAAGGCCTTTCAGAAAACAATTCCGACACTGAACAGACTTTAGCTTTTTACCTAAATGACAGTTGAATAATCATATGTTTAGGTTTTGGGTTGTCAACACTTGTAAAAGATTACCATTTTGTTATAAATGATAAAGTTTTTTAATTACATGTTATATTTTACATTAAAAATAACATAAACTTAAGTTCTCTCACACTATTTCATTACTTTTAATCATTTCTTTTTATCCAATTCGAAACAATATTTTAAACATAATTAAAAGTACTTATTCTTTGTTTTGTAATGTTAACTATAATGTGAATTATAGTGTATACATTAACACCTTTTAATACAGGCATCGTATTTACTTGGAAAAGAGAAAATACTTGTCATTTTTTATTTATAATAAATTATTTTATTGTATTTTGAAATATTTAATTGAATAATATATTTATATCCACTGTGTGGGTGCACCATTGTAAATAACTTGTTTGGGTCATGTTCAAGGTTTAAATTCGCCGGTCACCATTTTGAAGCTATAGTTAAGACCTTTTTGTGAAAGTGCTGTGAATAATTTATTTTTTTAAGTAGAATAAAATTATAAACAAGCTTTGTGCCTTACCTCAAATAAATACAAATAATATTGGCCTAAATTACTGTGGTAAACTATCACATTCATACATTACCATGTGTTTTCATTAGTTATCTAAAGTGACAGATGTCAGCTGTTGGCATAGGGATACATTAGGGACTATTTCTATTAACTTTTTGATCTGTCATCCAAGTAAGCTCCGGTGGTGAATGCACTATAGAAGAATGTTGGTATAAAGCGAATTGACATCTATAGTGACCAAGTACTTTGTACTATAGATGTCAATTTGCTTTACACCATCTTACCCCAAACCAGGTTTGCCAGATTAAAATTTTGATTTAATGGCAAACAATACTAGAAAAATTCCAAACAAATTTAAACATATTTTTCAAACTCGCATCACATGAACATGTCTAGATTTATTTCTTTACTGTCATCATGACCGAAACAAGTGGAACCTACAGAAGTCTTTTAACATTTTTGCGGATGGAGATAAGTCCTTATAACATTTGTTTGCAAACAATAACTCTGCCCTGATTCTCACAATAGTATTAAGAAAATTGGGTTGCCTTTTGTTTCTTTACTTTGTTTTAACTGAAGTTACCAGAGAGAATATCCTCTCAACTACTGCATTACTAACTGGGGTTATTAGACAAATAAGGGCAAAAGTGAGGAGCTCTTTAAATGTCTAATGTTGAAGTACGCCAATCCAAAACTGTTCAGTCTGTAGGGAGTCCATCTTTCTTAAATGGATCTTCTTCTTTACAATCAACAAAAAGCATTTTTCTGGATTGTTTTTCAATAGTGCTGATGTTTTCCGCAAGGTGTGTAAAGGGTAAATCTGAAAATATGGGTCTTGTAACTTGATTTAAAATTACCATATGACTCACTCAATTTCGATAAACTTTGAAATGTATCTTTCACCGAGGGAAATCTACATGTAACTTGACTGAGAGCTTCTTCTAGCATATATACACATCTTTCTTTTGTCATTTTTTATTTCTAGACGAGCCTCAGTACTGTTCTTCTCTAGGAACCTACTATATTCTGTTAAGAATTTGATACCAAAATCAATTTCATGATTTTTTTTCTTTGTCTAATGACATATGGTCTACTCTGAAGATTTTTCTGATGTAAGAATAATTCTTGTTATAATTCATGAGGATCAACTTTGGTTTGTTGAAAAAGGCTGTTCAGTCTTTCTAATTCCAGTACAACAGGTGTCTCGAACACAAATAAGTAATTTTTGTAGTCAAACATTTCCTTTATCATTCTTGCTTTGAGTTTTGTGTCAAAACTTTGAATGGACTAATTCAGCACTAGTGAAATAAGCCTTTAGCTCTTCCCAATTTATTGAAATATTAAACATAAGTGTGAACAGCAATAAAGTATTTTTTGTTCAATGGTTGGTTGCTGTGTCTGTTTAGTATTTTGTAGTGATGATCCGTGATCACGTTACTTTTAGTTCAAAAGTCATCATGGCTACTCGTTCTGTTTTGTGGTCGGCAATTCAATAAATATTTATGTGATCACTGCTCGTTCTGTTTTGTGGTCGGCAACTCAATAAATATTTATGTGATCACTGCGCTCTAGTTTCATTGTAAAACTAGTAACAGGTTATGGGCCCAGGCACCTATAAATCTGTTGTGTAATTGAAGTGAAAGTTATATTAGAAAGAAAACTGCAAGCACTTATGTTGTACTGAAAAATTGCGGTGTGGGCAGGAGACATCTTGTCTTGGGCGTTGGCATGTACGAAAAAAAAAGGGGGGGAAAGAGTTAGCTGCAGGAAAGTTTTGAGTGTGATCAAAATACTATGGAGCAATTCACAAATATGGCCATGGTGGGAGCTAAAAACTGGAATGTTTGGAAATTCCAGGTAGGAGTACTACTGCGGAGTCTCAAGGTGTTTGAGATCGCAGAGGGTACGGTGGTAAAACCAAAGGATGAACCAGAACAAGAGGTGTGGCGAGTAAAAGATTCAAAGGTGCAGAGTTTAAATGTAACTCAGTTGTCAGAAGCGGTAATGCTGCATGTTCTAACCTGTCAAAGTGCAACTGATATGTGGGGGAAATTGCACAGTATCTATGAACAGAAGAGTCACACTGGTATTCACATGGTGCAGCAACAATTTTTCCAATATAAATAAGCAGAAGGCATGATTCTGTTGGTCTTTATATCAAAAGTTCAAGAATTTCAAAATAAGCTGAATCAATTAGGCAAAGAAATCTCAGATAAGTTTATCATTACTAAAATACTAATGTCATTGCCAGAAAAATACAGTTATTCTGTGTCAGCATGGGAATCTACAGCTGATGAAAAATAGACTTTGGAAAACTCAATCGCAAGACTCGTGGTAGAAGTGGAAAGACTGAAGTCACGGACCAGTAATGCTGAGGATAGTGTCGCACTACCAGTGAAGAAACAAAATAAAACAGTGTTAAAGTGTTTTAAATGCGGAAAGTCGGGAAATTTTATAAGAAACTGTAGAACAGGGATAGCCAGAATGTAAAAAGATGGTTATTATTGCAACAAACCAGGACATTTGGAGAGTGAGTGTCGTTTTTGTGTTGATAAAGAACAAGGAAAGGATGGTAATGCATTCACAGTAACTGCTGTGGTAGAAAATGAACAGTTGCACAGCAAGTGGCTAGTAGATAGTGGCGTGAGTAAACACATCGTTGTGCGTCGACCGTATGGGTACGGTACCTGGTGACCGTTCCGAGACCTATTACACCCCCTGGCGAGACAAGCAAGGCCACCTGGTAGCGAACTGACACATCAGGCTCGTTCCGAGACCTATTACACCCCCTGGCGAGACAGGCAAGGCCACCTGGTAGCGAACTGACACATCAGGCTACCCCTCCACCCACTTCCCCTTAGGCAACCCCCGCTCGGCCGGTAAAACGATCCGCCACCCCCCTGAAAACCCCCTATTGCATGGTCGATGGAACAGCCCGATAATTTCAAACTCTCGCAAGAGATCGCACCAAGGCAAAGGGACCTACTAAACCAAAAACGCTACAGAAAAATGACAAAAAACAAACCATCTTGTAGGAATATGTAAATATGTTGTATATAAAATTATTTATGTTAATTATAAGAGGGTATAATATACATGTTCTAGCCTAAGTTTAGAGAGTAAGCCATGGGGGGGTGGGGAGTTGGACCCAACCTCCCCCAGCTAATAAAACATGTTGATGTCTGGGGATAAGGGAAGAGAAAATCAGGAATAAACAATCGGAATCGGAACCTCTAACAATGATATTTTGTTCGCTTCCTGGACCGACACTACCTTCAAATCCAAGGGATGGCAATAATTACAACTATGGCTCCCTCCTATGCTAACCTCTTCATGGGCAAACTAGAGACCAACTTTTTGCGATTTGGACCCTTGTAACTGCCTCTGCTGGATGAGATTATTGACGAAATCTTCATGATTTGGACAGATTTTGAAACTAATTTATTACAGTTCCTGAACAGGTTAAATAACCATAGACCCTCTCAGATTCATCTGGAACATTTCACAACACCACGCCATGTTCTTGGCTCTGGAACTAAACCTTCATGTGGGAAACAAACACCACAGTCCACACCAAAACCACCAACCATCAACAGTACCTCCATTTCCAAAACAACCATCCTCTCCTTGTAAAACGCTCTCTCTTTAGCCTAATTACCAGAACCAAACATATGTTCTAAGGAAGAAGACCTTCACAATCAATGTCAACAACTCTTCAAAACTTTCACAGCCCGAGTATATCCTAAACACATAGTCAACAGTCAAATAAACAAGAGCCCTATCCAATAAAGAGCTTATCAAAAAACAAACTT